>VXBC01009449.1:54334-127008 GCA_013399945.1 Ploceus nigricollis
TAGTATTAAATTAAAATTTTTATTGTATTAAATTATTTCTTTTAGAGTACAGATATTTTGTTTTAGATGCAACAGCTGCTTTAAAAGTACATCAGTGTTTTGAATGCCATTCTACTGAAAGCAAAGGAAAGATAAACTGTAAAATTATACTCTTTTCTGTAGTTATAAAATATGAAGTTAAGGTTCTTTAGAAAAGCATGAATATGTTCTCCCACTCTTCAGAGTTTTCTCTTTTCATTTGTTTATTTTTCAAAATTTGAGCCAGGCAAAATATTTCCTGAAACTGAAAGATGAAAAACCCAAACAATCTATGGAAGAGTTGATCAAAAAAAAAAAAAAGAAGAGAGAGGGATGGAAAACCTTAAAATAACATTTGGATGTTTAAAAAATACAATATCTTCTACTTGGAAGGTGGTTCAAAAATTGCTGGGAAGACTTAGTAGAGAATTAAGGTATGATCAATATCCATCACATTAAATAGGATTCCAAGTGTACAGATAAAACTTGTTTAGAGTATACTTTTAAGCTGTCTCCTACTAAATTTGTCTCAGAGCATTAGTTGCTCAAAAGATGTGGGATTTATAGGTTTTAGGGGCCACCAGGAGCAGTCTGGCTGTGACCAGTGCTGCACAGCATGGACAACACTGAAGCTGGAATGTGATCAAGCCCCCATAAGCATGGAAGAGGGCGAGGAGGGAGTATTTGTAACAAAGGGATGGAGTGAATTCTGCAGTCAGCACAGACAACACTCAAGCATCACATTGGCACAGACTGCTCTGCACTGCTTTACAAGCAGCCTGTGTTTTACGAGGCTGTTTACAGCAGCACCTTAGAGCTGTGCTATTTATAGGCTCCTTCCTCCACAAAAAGCTCCACATGTGAGAACAGGATGGACAGCTTCATATGCATAGCTGAGTTAACACAACCAGCCTTTCTTCCCTGTGAAAATAGAGAGGAGGATGGGGAAGGGGGGAACTCACTCAGTGTGCCAGGTTGTTTTCACAGTCATTAGCAAACAGTTTCTCTTCTCCTCCTTATGTGCCATACAAGACCCTGGAAAAGTTTGGGAGAACCAGGGCACTGGGAATGGATATCTGGGCCATATATTAGTGGTTGTACTGCATACACAGCCAGGTTGTTTCCTCTTAATATGTAACAGAGAATCACTTAACTGCTCACATGGGGCTACCTTCATTCTAAAATCTTGAGTTATGGGCCTTCTAAGCCTAAAGATTAAGATGCAGCTGTTCTGACCTTTCTGCCTTTCACCACACCAATGTGAAAAATTGCCCTTTTGGCAGAAATGGCATGAAGATGGTGAAGGGTCTGGAGGCGAAACCATACGAGGTTGAGGTCATTTGGTGTGTTCAGCCTGGAAAAGAGGAGACTCAGGGGAGAGCTCATTGCAATTAAAACTTCCTCATGAGGGGAAGAAGAGGGGCAGACACTGATCTCTCCTCTCTGGTGAACTGTGACAGGAGCCAAGGAAAAGGCTTGAAGCTCTCTCAGGGGGAGTGTAGGTTGGATATCAGGAAAAGGTTCTTCACCCAGAGGGTGGTTGAGCACTGGAACAAGCTCCTGAGGGAAGTGGCCACACCACCAAGCCTGACAGAGTTCAAGAAGCATTGGGACAACACTCTCAGGCACATGGCAAGATCCTTGGGGTGATCCTGTGCAGGGCCAGGAATTGGACCTGGATTGACCCTTATGGGTCCCTTCAAATACAGAATATTGTATTATTTTAAGTGGGTGTTTCTACAGCTCTCACACTCTCTGACTGCCCTTTCCCATCTCCAGACTCTCATCTCTCAGGTTGCTGAGATGTTATGGGCACAGCTTGGCTTGGGTGGCAGCTTAAGTTGAAAACTCTGCTGGTTTGGTCCCAGCCTGGAAAATAAGCCTGGACTAAGCAGCAAGATTTGGGTGAGAACTGGTGGCTACAATACTTATGAATCAGTAATTCTGTGTTAAAGGCAAAGAGTTTTGTTACATTACTGTAAAGACAAATGTGTGTGCAAGGACTGTTCACTGGTGGGTAAAGCATTCCCCAGCTTCTCCATTAAGAGTAACAGGAAGCATTAAGGACATTACGCTGTGTGACTTTACCAGAAGATCTGCAAGTCAGAGTTGCCCTGAAGAGTGAAAAAAAAAAAAGAATAACAACCCACATATATTGATGTTTGCTCACTATAATGCTGCGAGTCATCTTGTTTATGCAGCCATACTGAGTTTATGCATGTTTAGCTTCTGTTATGACTGCAGCAGAAATTTTACTGTTGTTTGGAGGCAGATAAAACATGAAAGGATAGGAACATTGTTCCATTGTCATCAGCATCCTGCAATAATCTGGTCTGGTTTAGTTTCCCTTGGAAAATAAATACAACTAAGGCATAGAAAGGACTGTAAAACATAACAAATGCAATTTTGTCTTTAAATATATCACACTTAAGACTGGAATATTCTTCACTTACTTTAAGACATCTAAAAATTTGGGGTCTAGTTTATAAGTCACCCAGCTTCCCTCTGTCATGTGTGGAAAAAGAGGTGCTTCCACAATTATCCTTCAGTTGTCTCTAAACAGGACAAATTACAAAGGAGATAATCTCTCTACTGCCTATCAAGCAAATGCTACTGACTAGTTAAGTAGACTGAGATTTGGAAGATATGAACTGCTATGATCTGCTAAAAAATAAAAGCATTTTCCTTCGGAGGATTTTCATCAAATAGAAAAAAAAATTCTTGTCATAAATTATTCCTTTCCTACTGAAAATATAATGTTTTTGAGAAAAACAGCCACTTTCTGCAGACATTTTTATTCAGCCTCAAATCAAAGCAGCCATGGATGCAACACACAATGTGCACACAGAAATATTTGAAAGGATTAGAATCTAATCCTTTCATTAATTTGAGATACTTCTATAACTTGAAATTTAAAACTGACAAAATATCAAGTTTTTGCATGAATGGGGAGCTTGTTTAACTTCAGTTTCTGCAAATTTAGTTGAGTGTGCATCCTCTGCTGAGTGAAAAGCTGTCTGGTAAATTTAACTGTTTCTGACTGAATGACATATTTGTCTGCTGTCCAGGACCATGTGGAATCACCCTGACAAAGAAATATGGAAGAATTAGGAGATCTGATGGAAACTTCTCATGCTGCCCACAGATGTAAACAGACTATTGGTCAAAACAGACCATTGATCTGATTTAAAATTGGACTGTCAGAGGAATCTAAACCTGTCCCAGCAGAAGACACAATAGAAGAGGGATATTTGTCCTTTTGGGCAACTGAGGAAGCACAGTTGGAGCCTGGGAAAAGAGGAGAACCAAGAGAGGTAATCCCAACACTGGTCATGGGTATATTAAATTGCTATTTTCTGAGCCTCTGTGGAAAGGCTCCCTAAGGAAATGGGGACATAAAAGCCCAGTGATAAAAAACCAACACCAATGAATAATAAGCTGTGTCCACCTTTCCAGGATGTGGGATGTCTGGCATCATCTCTACCCAAGTGCCTGGCTGAAGGGCCTGTTTCCACATCAAGAGGTTCTACAGCTTCCTGAGAAAAGCAGCTCATATCCATGAATGTCTTCTCTTCTGCCTTTCTTTCAGTGTGCTTTGAAGGAAAACATCTACAGACCTGGACAGCAGTGAGAGGGGCACTTTGTGCCATGGACAGGCTGGCACTGAAACCTCACCACGTGCCACCTGCTGGCTGTCCCCTCACCTCGATCAATGGAGACACAAATCTGCCATCTCCTGTGGAAAGTGTTGGTTCTGACTTGGTATCCCAACATGCAGCTGCTCAGCAACTTTCAGACAAAGTGCCTTCACAGCAGAAAAACACTTTTTGGGAACTGGACTGGTTTAAATAAAACTTTTTTTAATTTTTTTTTTCTCTAGTCCAGGGCAAGACTTATTATCATATTAGAAATAAATCAGAAATTAGAAATTACTCTTATGCTTACAATGTCATTCTAGGAAATTCCTATCAGGCAAGAGAAATTTCTTTTCCTTTGCTGAATCCAGCAAGCCAGATTTCAATGTGGTCTCCCCAGTGTCAGCCAAATATCTTGTCTTCTGACAGATTCTGAAGGCATCCCCTTCCTCCAGAGAACTTTAAAGGTTGCAAGTCTGGATTAGAAAACATTTTCTTTCTCACTGCTGATGCAATATCCCATGGACAGGCAGGTGCAGATGTGTGTAAACTTCAGACCATGCAAGCTGTTGGGTAAATTCTTATTCCCCCATGGCCAGCTCTCTTGCTCATTTATGGCTGGTGTGGACTGAACCAGCTAATTCACACAAAAAATTTGTCCTTAACTTTCACTCAAATTTCCTCACAGAAAATATTTTTCCTTTCTTAGTCATGAGCTAATTCCCATTAAAATGCTACACTGTTCTTTATTAAAAAAAAAATTTTAAAAAAGAAAAAAAATCTGGGGAAAGATGGCATGACATCTGTGACAGAGCCATGAATCATGCTGCTCAGATGAATGGTTATCCAAAGCCATTAAAAGTGCTTCCACACTTGACACAAAGCACTGTTTAGGAGGAGTCAGGCTGGGCTGGAATCTGCTCTCTATTTCACCAATCTCATAATGAGCTTTAGCAAGAACTGTTCTTTATTTATGTTGGGTCAGGGTCAGACTAGGAACTTGTCTCTCTTTCCACAGTGTTCACATCATCTCATAAACAGCTTCAACACCCAAAACTACAGCAGTGAAAGATCTAAGAACAATTACTGCAGTATGATTCTAAAATGCAAGCCCACCCCTGTTACACTGACAGTTATTTTTAAAAGTACACTCTTGAAATAGTCAAAACCAATCATTTTTTCCCTGTAAAAGCAGTGTGAGAAAAACCCAACTGGTGCTTAAAATAGTTGTTTGGGATTTTTTTTAAAATCAGAAATCACTCATAAAACCTCAGGATTCAGTGAGCTATAACAGCATCTGTTATAGACCTGCAGGCAAATTAACTTAAAATTGACAAAGATTATGTTAGAGTAAAATCTCCTTGGGGCTTTATTATTCACAGCAAAAAAATTATTTGAGACAACAATCGGGTACTTGAAATGCAACACTTTATCAGGTGTTTGATTTCTAAGTGGAAATTTGGTAAGCCTTTTTCTTTGAAGCAGAAAATATTTAAAGAAGAGTTTAGATATGTATATGCAGCGGTGGTGGAAATCACGAAATTAGATGAACAGTTGGTGTGAGCAGGTAATTTACTTGGCCAGATTCTTTATTCATCCTGTTGAATGACACTGTGTGACTGAGCATTTGAGCTCTTTCTAAATCCTGTGTCATTATTTCAGCCACAAACTAAACCACTTTCTAAGAAGTACTGGCACATATAATGCTGCTTTTTATTGCTTCTGAAACAACTTGGATGTAGAAAGTCTTGATAGGAAGTGACCCAATGACAGACTAACAGCACAGTGGCTTTCCTTTGGCTTTGTGCTGGGACTGGGAGACAATTTTCCTTATACTTTACAGTGTTGTGAGTTCATGAGCTATAATGCTACTGCTACATTCATAGAAGTGATAGTCTTAAGTGATGGGGGAAGCAAGGGCATTATCAAGGGTCAAAATGGGACTTTAGAGATGCTGGGAATAAAACAACCACCGTGTACTTCTATCCTGTGTCACAGTAGTACAGGCAACTGTGCATCCTTAAGGCATACTGATAAATACACACCTATTTTGAACATTCTACTCCATAAAGAAAATATAAATCATGGAAACAGACATTTTCTTAGTGGATAGAGAATGCTATATACATAGAGGTAAGTTCAGGCCCAGAAGATGACAGTACTTATTTGAAATATTTATTTTTTTGAGATCGTTGCCACTGAATGGCACAAAAGTTAGAGAAATACAGGAAATAGGTAAAACCATTTAAATGAAAGCAAAATTGGATGTTCAGCTATGAACTGTGCAGGTGCATGGAGTATCTGGGTCTAAAGACCAACCCTGGAACATGAAATCAGTGGGGCTGATGCAATAAAGTCTTAGGGTAGTCCAGAAGATTTCAGGAATACAGCAGGCAGAGACCATTAGCTATGCTTTTTCTTCTTAAGCAGACAGTTTTATTGCTCTTTTTTAGCTAAATTAACAAGTTACAGTGCTACCTCTTTTTAAATCTGCTGAGTGCCCATAGGGAGGGATTATAACCAGATTTGGTTAATTGAGGTTTAGTTTATCTACACTTCTGGATACAAATAGTCTTATGATGAAGATACCCTGAAGCATAGTATATAGTGCTGATTTTCTATTCATCATTTGAATAAAAATGAGAGTCAGAATTGAGTATAATTTTATACTCTTGCCCTGAAGTTTGGGCAAGGGTACCATACTGTGAGATGTTCTTTGCACAGGAGCCCTGCCTCTACATTCAGTCTGACAGATAAAGGTGTACTCAGAAAAAAAAAAAAAAAAGGTACTGATAAACTTGGATTATGATGAAAATTCTGGGATAACTTTTTGTTCTTTTCAAGGTAATTTTCAAAAACTAGGATGAACTGGGATTCTCTGAAAAGGTAATGATGCCCTAATCAGAAATCAGAAGATGCTTGATATGTAAAAATGTCCAAATCTTCACCATTTTCTGTATGGTGAAGAGAATTGAAAATAATAACTGGAGTTGAGAGAGGGTTGGAAAAGTTAACGCTCTCGTTTGGAAGTTAATAGAAGTTTAGGGTCTTATGAGGTGCAATTTAGTCAGATCCTGTTTTCTGAGCTCAGCTGCTGGCTTTTCAGCTTCTGTGCTACTCATTGATTCCTTCTGGGCTCTTTGTATAATTGAGATGATGAATTAATCAAGTTTCTTGGTTAGCCACACATGAGTTTCTCGATAACCCTCATGATAGAAAACAGTTCCTCAGCTTTAGGTGCCCAAGGGCTTAGGAAACTTCTGGGAGATGTGCTAATTTGTAAGTGTAGTCTTCATTATCATCCACACCCATCATCACTATTGTTTTACTGTCTTCTATCAAAGTTTTCTTCAGTCCATTGAGCAATGACTCTGCAGTCCCTGTGTCCTTCATGTGGTTTCTCAGAAATGTGAATTGTGGATGGAGGCAGCTGTATCAGCCAAGGGAATGCTCTCCTCCACACGTTAGGGGAGGAGAGCCTCCCTCAAGAAGTGTCCAGAGTCAGGACAAGCTTGCAACCCCCTTTGGGAAAGGGACTTGAGGTGTGCACAACCATGTGGGTCTTCATTCTTTCTTCACCTGTGAATTGTGGGGGCTACAAATCTGTCTGGGTGATATCTGGAAGTCACTTAGTCCCCATGGCTTATCTGGTAAAGTTGAACTACACTTGAACAACACTTGTTTTGTCTTTGTTTTTATTTTCCCTCTTCTTGACAGTTTTCTTTTGGTTCTGCAGCCCTTGGCTTTTCATGCTTTTATGCTGAACTCTGAAATTAGGAGAATTAGAAAGCTTTGGACATTGGACATTAATCATGGCAATAAATGAAATGGTGGCTTCCCTACTCAGTGAGGAGAATGGTGGCTGTGTGTGCTACATCACCAGTGAGGTCAATGCCTTAGAAAATATTAAAGATGATTCACCATTCTCCCAAGAAAACACATCTTGTCAGAAAGCAGTATTATACCAAAGACAGTTTTTCCATGACTCTCATTTGGGCTTTTATAAAATCTATGTAAGAAAGCTTTGAGTTTTCAGAAGTTTTGAGTCCACAGTTACAGATTTCTTGTGAATGTATATAAAAATTCTCTCAAGTCACAGTTTCCAAGAGTCGAAGCTGAATGCAAGAGCAAGGAGACATGAGAACCCTCAGTGAGCAACCAAAACAATCATCCCAGCCAAACCCAACATGTCCTGTACTCTTCCCAGCACCAGGCACATTCCTCCTGGGACTCAGAGGATAGCTGCAGAACTAAATATTCTAGAAAAAAAACAGTCTCATTAACAGTGAGTCAAATATGTGTGTGTGTGTTTAAGTCAATGGAGTAATACAGGGGTAAGTCTGGCCTGGTACCAAGTGAGATGTCTGCATCCTTTAAAAATCTTCAGCAGCATAAATTCAGCTACACTTTCTGAATTCTTGTTATACCACAGTCCAGTGTCTCCTCATTGATGCAACCTTCCCCTTTGCAAAACAGGCTCGAGAACATGTTAGAGGTTCTGCAGCAATGCTTAGGGTTTTTGGCCAGCTGCAAACTGAGTCTTCACCAAAATGACCAAACAATTTTCTATCTGCAGTAATAATATAAACCCTACTTTCATCTAACATCCAGCTATGGGATTGAACCTTCACCTCATGGAAATCAGAACTGATGGACTTGCCCTCAAATATTAGTTCATCATGGAAAAACAGCAGATCTTGAAAAATTGTTTGGATTCACACCTCCAAGCAACTCTAAAATATTTTTTCTGCTGATCAGACCTGGTTATCCTCCCTCAAATCAGTGCTGAGGTCTCTTATTTGGGTGTATTGCATTTTTCCTCCCTAAAACTAAGCTGAGTAAGACATCTCTGTGTTATAGCTTCTGTTTGCTGGATGCATCAAGTTGTTATGAGATCACAGCATCCTGCTTTCCCCTCTGTTTTTGTGATGTGGAATCACCCCTCATACCATGAGAGAAACAGATACAATAAATAGCAGAAATCAACCTACCTCTGGTGATCCTTTGCTCTGGTGACTGGCAAAGCTCACCCAGCTCTTCCAGTGTAAGTCAGGTCTGTAAGCAGACACTGAGAATGAGTGTGGTGGTCTGGTAACCACCTACACCAGTTTTCAGGGCTGTTATTATTCTTCTGTGATTACACCTCTAGAAGAGGTAAAGGCTGGAAAGAAAGGCAGAACTGACCAGTCGATTTGTGTTTAAAAATGTGCTATAAGAGATATGGAAGTTCTTGGTGAAGCCCAAGTCCAGTTCTTTGTTGTGGCAAAGCAATCACACACTTTGTTCATGGCAAGCACTGGGCTGACAGCCCTGGAGAAGATTCCCTTCTTTATTCACAGGCAGAAGTGGAAATGGAAATATGACTCTTTAGAATAGCTCAAGAAAAAGGAGAGAACACAGTCTCCAAATCCATTCAATCAATTCACTCTTGCCCACAGTGGTCCCAGCCCTGGAGCAACCTTGTTCTCTTACTTGGTTTAGCTCCCCAGTTAACCCCTGTATCCCATAAACTGCATGATAATTTCACTCTCTTACTGCTCATATCATTGAGAACAACATAAAAATACAAGCCCCCTGGAGCCTTTTGCTGCTTCACATCTGCAATGAAACAATTTCAATAAAAAAGTTTCTTCTGAATGATTCTTCTCCCAGGGAATGAACTCAATTACATCACAAAAAACCCAAACTACTTATCCTTCTATAATTTGGTCTTCTTTGTCAGGTCATTGCAGTCTTACTGGAACTTTTATGCAGTGTAAAAAAAAAAAAGTGAAAATACAACGTTATGCAGTGTAAAGAAAAAAGTAAAAATATGATGTTTGCAAGCTGAGTAACTTTCTTGCTTATAATGTTTGGTTGTTTGTTTCATTAACTGTTGAGGTATTCTAAAAATTTTCAGCTAACTATCTCACAGGAACAATCCAAATGCCTAGAAGGGTAATAATGTAATATTCATTACAGAAGTCTTATTTATTATATTTATTATATGACCCTAGAAGACTCATAAAATAATATTTATTACAGAAGAGTGCATTGAGGAAAGACTCTAAAAAGCAGTTTTTATAGAATCCAATGCACTTTAACTTTCTTCACTATTTTTTTCCTTATATCTTTTGAAAAATGCATGCAAGCATTTTAATGTTTTGTGGTTTATACACAATCTGTAACAGAAACTGTTAATGTGAAGGATGCAAACAGACTGCAAATATCATCTCATAAATTCTGACATATTTGGTCAGGCTGCAAAGAAACCAAATTGTTGTTGCTTGTTTTTATCAAAGAATAAGACAAATTTCATTGCACAAACAGGAGAATCATAGATATGATACCATAGATATGATCTTATTTTTTGTTTTGGAAATCTGCTACCAAACAAAAACTAAAATATTTGTGGCCACTTCAGTCAGAATGCTAGAGAGGGGCTTCTGGGTAATGGCTATTACAGCAAGCCATAAAGACAAGTCACAAAACTGCTCCTTTGCCCTCCCCTCATTACCTGGAGTGCAGTCTACTCTGCAAGGGGCAGCTGCATCAGGACAAAGGAGTTTGAGTGCTGGAAGCAGCTAAATGGAAGCTGAGATCCCAATGCAAGGTCATTTCTTGAAGCAGTATAAACACCTAAGAGACTTGTTAAAATAATTCTTTTTAGAGAGTTTAAATCTTTATATCCAGAGAGTTATGAGGAAGGGTTCTTTCAGATTGGTTAATTCCATCCTGTTATGTGACTTCATAGAGGTGGGAAATTTAGTCATCTTTAAGAACCTGGGCCTCCTTTTCTGAGCTGTGTCCTTGAAAGTGCTTTATTTTCTGTTATAAAACTGAATATTTAATAATTTACGTAAATAAGCACAGTCATAAAATGCTATAAGGACTTACTCATGCAACTGCTTTGGGAGTAAACATGGATGTTAACTTGGAAACTTTTCTTGGTTACAGACACAACTTCAGAAAATAAAGCCTCTGACAAAAATTCTTATCATCTTCCAGGGCTACTTACATAAAATTGTGCAGAATCAAGCTTAAAAGTAGTTGCAGGGAAAAAAACAAAGATATTTGACCTATTTGAAAGAGTTTCACCTTATATAAGCCCCTGAGAATACTAAAAAAATATCTCAGAGAAGCGGATTAGATAAAAAAACAACATGCTGATAAATTCCTGCCACAAAGGCAAAAACTAGATTCCAGCTCTAACATGAATGTGTTAGCAATTTACATAAAGCAGTTAATAAGATGGTCTGGGAAAGAGTTCTACAAACAGGCCACAAATGTGGGAAAACCCTACAAGTCAAGTTTTTCTCTTCCAAAAATAGTGCAGAAAAAGATATACAAAAGCCCCTAAGTGGAAACAACCCTTTCCTTCCTCAGGAATTTTATCTCATCATCACATCCTCTGATCGCTGCTCAGCCCAACTCCAAGTATATGATTCGTGAGAAAATAACAACACATCAAAATCTGGGGGAAATAAAGTTCACTTTTAGGACATGGCACTTTTACAGCATTGCTGGGAAGGCAATGTAAGGCTGGATGAGAATTTTATTTATGTTTTTCCTGTACCAAGGTAAAATACAACTTGATTGAAGATAATGGTGTCTCTGGTTGAAAACCACATCCTGTTTATTTAGATGATGTTTTCCTGTACAGAGAAATCACATAATTCTGGCAATCAGAGATAAGTAATATTCAATACAGGTTTTAAATCTGTAGTTGTCTTAGGATACCTTATTACAGTAATTACTTAATTATCACAGTAATTAGTAATTTCTGACATTTATTAATATTTAAATTATCTGTGGTAAGCATAGGAATATGCTTTTTACAATACATATTGGCATAAAATGTGGACTAATTTTTAATAGGGCAGTTTCTTTTGGAAGTTCTCCCCACAAGGACAGGCAAAAAATTAGAAGCTAAAGTTCATTATGTCTATTGTTCATTTACTGTTTTTTTCTATTTCCCCCACTCTCATCTTTGAAGACAACAGAGTTAAGATTAATAATTTGGACATTTTTGGCTGTCTTTAATTACAATTTCCCTTTATACCTGGCAGAGAAACCTATGTGACAGAAATAGATTCAATGAACCTGCAAAGGCTTTCCAGTACCATTCAGAAGAGAGAATGATACGTGACTTTTCCTGTGCATTAGGGATCTCCAGCCCTGTGGGCATTTTCCTGAGTAAATGCTGTGGGATTAGGTTGTCTGTCCAATATGGTGTTTTGCTGGAAAAAGAAGATTTCCTGGTTTAAGCAGTGTATAGAAAATGAACAGGTTTTGTTTATTGTATTGCTTCCATTTGAACACAGAAGTAAAGCTAATTTTTATTTTCCAGGTATTTATTGTTACCTCTTTGACATAATGGGCTAAGGGGCAAGAGAAGTTAAATCATCTCAGCTAAGTGAAGGTGACATTAACCAGTTTTACTGTGAATGGCTTGTCAGACATTGTTAAGCTTTGCCTGGGTCCATCAGGGCTCCAAGCCTGTTAATAAACATTTCCACCAAAAGAAGGGAGCAAAATGATTTTACTATTTCATAGAACATAAAGGCAAAGATTTGTTCCTTGTCTCTATAAGTTTGTATGTTGGAAAATGAACAAACACTGTCTTTAGCAAGAAATGTGCCCTTCAAATTATTTTTCATATTTTTTCAAGAAATTTGAGCAGTAAATAAAACAAAATAGTTGGAAGAATAAATTAATGTTGCCTTCAGGATGCCAAAATCTGAGATCACCTCTTAAAACCATTCATGACACCACATTTTGCTTTTTATGCTCCCTGAGCACATGACTTCCTGAAATATCTGTCATTCCCAGGATGGAGTTACCTGGAACATTCCTCATAATGTGTTTGAACAGTTAAACTAGCCTATAGCACTATAACTTTAATGCATGATAAATGGATCACTATGGATACAGGATGTCTTGATGATCCCAAGTACTTGCCTTTGTACTGCAATTCCATATCTGTGATGTTTGCCTACCAAGCAGAAAAAACATGCCTCATAAAATTTGATTATTTTATTAGAACAGTCAAATTAAAAAGTTAAGGGGATAATGAAATAAAAGATAAATTGAAAGAGTAAAATTTGCCATCTGCCTAGCTCTGACAGGTGATGCATTCTCAGCTGGCCATTCTCGGCTGAGAAGGGTCTGACTGGTCAAACCCTGCAGCCTGTACCCAGGCCTGCCTTTTGCAGCAGGATTCAGCCACAGCTGCAAGCACATCTGTCTCCCACAGGAGGGGCCAAAGAAAATGGGAATGGGTCCTGCAGGCTTCCAGCTGTCATTCCTGCTGTGTGCTGACTCGAGTGCCAAAAGCCATCTGTCGCACAAGCGCAGTGTGAAGTCGATTTCAAGAGGAAAATGTGGTTAAAAGGCAATTGGCTCTTCACCCTGACTTCACATTTTCTTACCTAGAGCTTCCTCTGATTTGAGGGAGAGGTCTGTCTGAATGTTAACTGGGCAAGGACTGGAGGCCGTGATGTCTTGGCATAAGATATCATGAAAATCAGGCTGGAAAGCCTCATCTCTAATTACAGCTGGCAAGGCAAGGGGGGTGGTAGTCCCCTTGTCTTACCTCCTACAGCCCTAGTGCCAGCATGGATTGATGCCATACACAGACCTCTGGTCATATAACAAAGTGATCCTCATCCACCTGGACAGCCTCTGTCCCATGCATTGCATCTTTTACTGCTTAGGAAATTACTCCCTCAGGAGCTAAAACACCCACTAAAATTCATGGACTCTCTTCAAGGAACTGCAGCAGATTTACGTAAGAGATTTAAAGGATCATTCAATCAACTGTGTTTCCAGGGCCAGAAAACAAATGGTGCTTACAGCAGGAAGTACCTATAGAACTTAACTGAAATTTTTACTGAAATTTTATTGATTCACACTCCTTTAGGAAGGGAGATGCTGGCTGTAGGAAAGAAACTACACAGGTTGTAGTTTAGCTGTTTTGCAAATTCCAAACCCACACGGAGGTCGTGGATTTCAGATTAAACACTAGATTTTCTTCATATCCAAGATCAAGTGAAGGTCATAAAGAGCAGCTTCAAATTCACAAATTCTCCTGCTATTCTTCAGATTCCAGATGAACCTGGAATCATTGCAGCCAGTTTTATCTTACTGGCAATGTTTTTGTTCAGTTAGAAATATGTGGTATGACAGGACTGTTGTTGCCCCTCTGTGTAACAGATTTAATCTGACAGAGAAGTCAATACTAAGTGTGTAATGACTTCCATCACAACCAGTTTTGTGCTCCTGCTTTTCTTATCCTCAATCCCTTCCAGCCCATCTTCCACTGAAGCAGCTAAAAACCCTCAGATTTTATAATGCCACACATACTTGGAAATGGCAGCTCCTTGAGCTGATTAACACCACCCAGCACAGTTCATCAACAGAAGATATAAAAGTAATAATTGTTCTGGGTTTATGCTTCTGTTCATGACATGAAGAAAGCCTCCTGCATTTTGCATTTGTCCTCCATTTCCTCTGTAGGTTCTGCTGCAGGAAGTTAAGTGGAACTTCAACTTTAAGTAAAAGTAACTCAACTTTAAGTAAATGGAGGTGACACCTTTGATTGCCAGTATTTTCTTGGACTTTCACATTTTTTCAACATTTGTCATCACAGTTATCATCTGTGAAATCATGAAGTAAGGAGAACTTAGCCATGATTTAAAAAGAGGATCTCATGAAATGCAGTCCCTTCTATTGAAGTACACTGTTGGTCTGGGTGAGGACCACGGCCACAAAACTGAGCTCCGCTGCTTGTGTTGTTCTCCTCCTGCACCCGTGGTTCCATGGCAGGTACATAAATGAATCTTTGACTGCAGAAAGAAAAATCTTCCCTTCCACAGTCAGGGATTTTTTGCTCTGCAAACAGAGCAAAAAAGCTCTGTTTTGCTCAGAGTTAACATCTTTCCCATGTAAAATGCCCTTTTTTGGGATCCCTGGGAGAAATGAGGGCTGATAAAAATCAGTAAAACACAATGAAATGGACAATGCATGATCCCCAGAGATGAAGCACACAAAAAGATGGGAAAGAGGGAGTGCAATGATTGCAATTTTTTAAATAGTTAATTGAAGCCTATTGAATAAATCAGCTACTTGTCTGTGTCAAGTTTAATATGGTACACTCCCATGGTAGTATCTTTATTTTCCTGTGGCAGGGGAGATGCTTTTCAGATTCTTTAGTATTTTATAGAAGCTCCACACACCTTCATTCTGGTTACTGGAATCTGCTCCACACCCTCCCTGCTTCATCTCTTCCAAATCAACCAAACCTTCATGGAATGGAGGTGACACCTTCCTTAATCCTTGCTCTGCGGACCACCCCGTTTGCCATGTTACCCGTTTCGCTATCTGCTTTTTGAATGTCATCCTCAGTGTGCCATCAGAAGGCCAGAAAAAATATTGATGTGTAAATGGGGATTATACCAGTCTACTGCTCTGTTTCTTCAAGCCCCTGTTTTTTGTACTTGCACTTTCATTTTTTAAGCTTTGTGTTTAATGGCAAAAAAAAAATTCTCTACAAAAGATTCTTCACTTTTTTTTTTAATCTGAACGGTTTTGTCCGTCTATTATACTTCCCAAGCTTCCCACTGCAAGACAAAAAACACAAAAGTGTGACGCCCTTCATAAAATTCAATAGGAGATATGCAGAGCCTGTCCATTAAAGACATCCCCTGGAGAAATTAAGCTGTCAGGAGCAGTTTGCAGTTGGCTCAGTTTGTGGAGAGTGATGGCTCCCTGGGTGATGTGCAGGCGATCACGGCTGGGCTCTGAAGAGGGCTCCTGTTCCTGCCTTGGCCAGGCTCAGACACCCCCTGCTCTCACATCTGCCCTTCACGTGTCCCACAGGAAGGGGCAGGGAGACTCTGCCAGTCCATGTCAGAAGAGAGAGAGAGAGAGAGAGTCTAAAATTTAAGTTTACTGCAGCATAAATATTTCCAACAAATACCAACAGCACACGAAGCACTACTTACCTGGGGGTCCTGCAGTGCTGTGAATACTGTATTTACAGTATTTGCAGCAGTGCTGTGAGTACTGTAAATACCTCTTTTGGAAGGCTTTGAAGAGGTCGATCTGTCTGGTTTAGATGAGGCATTCAGGGAACTTCAGTTGGCTTCATGATGCTGAGATGTGTCTGCTTTTCAACAGTCCTTGGGCTTCCCAGCACCTCAGCAGAATCACATGAAAGGTTTGTGAGATTTAACACCAAACCTATTTTGTATAGATCAGTATGATGACAGCAGCAATCAGTGCAGGCACTAGAGGACTTAAATAACTTTAAGAGAAACAATTATTTGTTTTAATTATGCTTTCCCAGAAGCTGATTTATATTCCTCTGTAATCTTCTCTGGAGAAAGAATTTTCTTATTTTCTTTAAAGTTATTCCAAGTTCTTAACTTACCCTTAAAACATTCTAAAGGGAATGACACCTTCAGCTGCTAAATGGCTGTTGTGTACAAGGGACAAATTTTGCCAAGAGCATCCTGCTATGAGTAGGACATATGGGCATGGAAATGCCCATGAAGCCTCACACAGCACTGACCTATTCTTATTGAGTATGAATTTAGGGTTTTGGGTGGCCATAGAGGTCACCAGGAAAGTTTAATTAGCATCACAACATAATCCTGGTCTGGCAAAGTGCTGGCACACATGGTGGACTACTCTTCACTTGAAATGTGTATGCACTGCTCTGTGCCTCAGGTTTTGGTGCCTGTATCTGTGAATCACTCTTCACCTCTTCCAAAACATCTCTTTTGTTGCAGTTCAGCCTTGTGTTTATCCATAACATGATCTGGTCAAACAATGGAAACAACCACATATCAAAAACTTTATGAGCAGCTCTTCCATGTGAACGATGGCTAATTTCTTTCTGAGTCCCTGTTAACACTCCTGCATAAAAAAAGATGTACACCTGAAAGAATCAGGGATTTTCTCACTGCATTCTGAGTGAAAATTGCCATTGGAGGGTCAAAAAGAATTTGAAACAGGAAGAAGCTGTTGCTAATAATAGAGAAGTCAAATGTCTGGTTATCTGCCTGGCCTGCCATATGCTACAAGTACTAATAAGCAATTGTGTTGCAAAGCTAAGAACAACTCCTTTGTCTTTTAGTACACTTAAAAGAAGTCATTGTCTGAGAGTCATGCTGTTATTCTTGGCAGATGGTTGCAGCTCAGCTCACACTGAACTTCAAGAAATGGAAACAGAGTGATATGGGGCACCTAACAGGAAATCTGCTTTTCCCTCCTCACATTGCCCCATGGACAGACACATCCAAGGGAGTTACCTCCTTGTAGTCACCCTTTGAACAGCCTACAGTCTCAGCATTGTTACATGACCTTCTAACCACATACACACAACAAAGGATTGCTTGATGCTTTACAGAAGCATTTCCTGGTCAAAATAATAGTTTGACTCAGAAAGAAAAGTATAGAAAACCAGTGTGGCTTCCCTTGTCTACACTTTTTTAAAAAGGGTAAGAGGTTTCTCTCACTTTAAATTTAGTTTAGGCTGTTAGCCATTTTTAATTGGAAGTAATAAAAAAAAAGTCTGATCATAACATCAGACACATGATCACACTGTAAAGGCATTTCTTGAGTCCCTGGCCAGTATCATCTTACTTTAACAGCCAGAATTCTGTGCCTGGCATGAGGATGAGCTTTTCAGTCTATTTTCCCACCTCCTACTAGATACAGGGTATGAAATAATCCTTTCCTTAGCTCTCATTAATTAGCCTGAAAGCTATTTGTTAACCACTGCTCATTTAAAACCCAGATTTCATCTGTTACATGAGATGTTGCAACCCATACTGGGTGCACACTAATAATTCAAATAAGAAATTCATGAAAATTGAAATAATTCCTAGCATAGCATATATCTTTTCCTGGAAAATGAAACTACCTAGTGATAGATGTAGTTTCCTGTAAAATACAAATAACAGGAGTTTTAAATGCTCACTATTTCATTGGAAAGCTGTTTACAGTGGACCTGTAACTTTGAACTCTGACTGCTGAGCCTTCAAGTTGTGATTTGTGTAGAACTCTATTGCAGTCTAGAAAGGTTTAAATTGCTTGACTAAGTTATTCATAACTTTTAGTTTAGACAACTGGAATCATTGCACTTTTCTATCAATGTTAATTGGTTTCTAGATTACACTATTTTGCTGTGTTTAGCAAAGAGAGAACTGGTATCCTGCTTCTCTGCATGCTGTTCAGTAGGCACTGGATCATTAATGTGAAATACTGCACAACTGGTTTGCAATTCGTCTTAAAGATGAACTGCAGTTCCTTAATGGTCTTGAACTTTTAGTTTAAGAAAATAAATAATATAAATCCTTCTATGTAAGGCAGAGGGGAGGAACCAAAAGTGCCCATTCCTGGCAGCAGTGTTATAAAAAACCTTGCTGGAAAATGCCTTTCCTCTTATTAGACATTACTTATTTCCTGACATCATTTCTTGGAGTGGATTTATTGTCACCAGCCAAATATTTTGCACAACACAGAGGGTACCTCTGTGGAATTATCTGAACATATACTTCTGTATCACTGAAAGTGGCCAATGTAACTTAGAAATGCCACCCAAAATTCTCAAGCTAAAGTGACACCACAATATCACACTAACTTTAATTTTTCTTTTTTTTTCCTTGAGTATGAAATCCACACTTCTTTATAGCTGGGTTCTTGTTTGCTGTATATTAATATCATATTTCAGAGCAGTAGGCAATAAATTGTTTGAGAGTTTAATTATTAGAAAATTTTGGGCCAGTGCACTGGAAAATCCTGACTCACTATCAACACTTCATAGGGGAGTGTCAGTTAAATTTCTCCACAGGACTTAAAAAATACCAGGAATTTGCTGTCTGTACAGAACCTTTCTATTTAATATTTCAAATTTTTGGTGTCTGATTGCACTATCATTGATGATGTCAAAATATCTGACATATGTTTCAGTAGAAGAGAAAATTAATTTGAAAATAATTTTTTGATATGTTGCAAGTCTGAAGAAAAGCAATTGCCAGGTTCAGTGTGAAGACACACCACCATATTCCTGGCAGAGTCTGACAACCTGTGACTGGACTGTCAGCAAGAGTTGCAGGCTCTCCCGGGAGACAGGTTTGTAATGTATCCCCTAATATGAGAACAGGGTCAGTCAATTAAATGAAAAGAATGGAAAGTTTAAAAGATGTGAAAATCTCTCTTTTTGTATAGGTTAACATAGACTGTCAAATCCATTGTACAGAGAGCCAGCAGGTCAAATTTTATGGCTGGATATTTAAAGATTTTGGAACATATCCTGCCAATTTTAATGCAGTGCAATGATAATCAGGCACTGTCCTCATGGTCTTCAGGTTCCAAGAAAAAGTTCTTCCTTTGAACTTCACAATGTTCTTGGTGAGTTACAATAGAGCTTACAATAGACAAGGACCAAGAGAGAAAAAATTCTCAAAGGTCAAATCTCTAGAATGAAGCACAGCAATATTCCTATTCCTACTGACTTCCCCTGGGAGCTGGGAACAAAACCCTCAGCGATGACCCTGAAATTCTCCTGCATTGTATTTTGACTATGACTAAAGTACACGAAATTGAAACTCCTGTGGGAAGTGTTCTGCTTTGTGGGAAATATTATCAAATGAAGGACAAAAAAAATTTAAGGAGTGTGGTGAGAGGAGTGCAGGCTGCGGGCCAGAGGCTGCAGAGAGTACAGCCCAAGCAGGGTTGTGTAGACCCTTTGGAGGGCAAGGATGCAACTGAAGGGCAGAGTCCCTTTTAACCTGAAGCACATTTGAGTTGGCTTCTGGAAGTCAGTGGCTGAAGAGGACACTTTTGCCCCCCAGCATCATTCCTGTGCCCTACAATATACCTGTCAGACCCCTAGGATGCAATTCCAGATGGGGTTTGATGTGCACGACTAGACAGGTGTTATGTTACTGGGCACATTCCCACAAAACCTTTATTGTTCCACTTTTTTGGTTTCACCTAAAACAATGTTACTCTGCTGGAAAGGTTTTGTTTCTTCTTAGTGCAAGGAAATAAGTATATAACGGGGTGAAACACAAAATAGAGGCTGCTTTATGCTGCAAGCTGTATAACAGAAATCGGAGTACAAGTGGGAAATAAACATTTGTGAGGAAGAAAATTACATAGAAGGAGGTGGAGAGGCACCATAAAACACATTACCAATTCAAGAAAGGAAGCGGCTACTTGGTACAAAAACTGAATACCAAAGAAAGAAGAGTGAAACTGACCAGACAAAGAGGCCAGGTGGGATTCCATGCAAGAGATCATTTAGATAATTGCCTTGATGTGTTACACAGTGACCCACACCATTATCCCTGCCAGATTTCTGACTACACTGTTTGTAAATCCCTACAGTGAAGCACATTCCCTCTTACATCAGTTTTAATGAGTGCTTTCCTCCTTTTCTTCAGAAATGTTTCCCAGTGACCTACCACAGTTTCTCTTACTACATGTGGAACCCACTGTATCTTCCTGTACAAACCATGGATATGGAGAGAAGATTGCTCCAAACCTCTTTGTGTGGAGATGACAAAGTGTGGTTTGGCTTTCATATGCCAGGCTGAGCTTTCAGTCTTTCAAGAAAAAAAATCATCCATTTCATCAAAAAATTTACCATTGTTAAGTAACATGGAATTCATTATGTCATTTAAAAATATCTCCTTTCAGATTGCAACTGCATGTGAAACATGTGGTTTCTCTGTAACCAAACAATAAAAAAGCCCAAACAAACAAGATCTGAGGGGCTGTGCTGAGACTCGTAACACAGAGGAATTCTGTGGTCTGGAGTTCACTGCAGCAGGAAACGTGCCGTAAGACATCATGTGAGTGAGTCATGTTCTCTACTAAATTTTCAAATTGCTGCGACCAGACATTTAAATTAGTGAAAGAAAGGTTATAGATCCCTCAAGGTGTCAGCGCAAAGAAGTGCTTTATATGCACACCTTGAGGGTATTTGAATGAGGAAATCAGTCTGCAAAAGCAAAACACGATGAAAAAGTTCTCTTTTTGTTACTGCTATTTTGTGCTCCACCCACCTATAAAGTTTCTGTATCACTGTAGCATGAACAGCTTTTTCTTTCCATTCATTCAGCTGTAATCTATTCAAACACCCAGATGAAGGGATCTTTCAGAGGAGATCTCTTTTTTTTTTTTTTTTTTTTTTTTCCCCTCATGCAGGGGGCTGTGGTATCATTTGCCTGGAAGACCNTAATAAGAAACCTTACCAGTCAATTCCTACGGGAGGTAGACTAACCTCTTTCTCACGGTAAAATCCAAATCATTTGGTCAGGTGTTGGGTTTGCACAGCCAGATCCTGGCAGTGGAGGGGGGCTGCAGGGGTGGCTTCTCTGAGAAGCTGCCAGAAACTTCTCCCAAGCCCAGTGCCAGCCAGCTCCAGGATAGACTCACAGCTGGGCAAGGCCAAGCCCATCAGCAATGGTGGTAGCACCTCTGGGATAATGCATTTAGGAAAGGGGGAGAAATGCACAACTGCTGCTGAAGAGAGGAGTGAGAATGCATAAGAGAAACACCTTGGTAGTGAAGGAGAGGTGGCAGGAGGTGTTCCATGCACCAGAGCTGAGGTTCCCCTGCAGCCCCTGGTGCAGCCCATGGTGAGGCAGCTGTGCCCTTGCAGCCCATGAGGGTCCATGGGGGAAGAGACATCCACCTGCAGCTCCTGCAGGACCCCATGCTGGAGTGGGGGGATGCCCAAAAGATGCTGTGACCCTGTGGGAAGCCCATGACTGTAATTTCTCAGTGATTTCTCCCTGTCCTTATCTCAACCCACCTTTTGTTCTCTTTTCTCTCCTTTGTCCAGATGAGGAGGGCAGCGACAGAGCAGCTTCTTGGGCACCTGGTGTCCAGCAACAGGTGACACTGTAAAATGAGATTTACTATTACACCATATCACAAACTATTCACAGCAAAGGAGACAGGTAGACTACTCTGCTGCCAAGTACTAATGACCATCTTACCCCCCTCAGCTCTTCCTAGAGCTGGCACTTCAGAGTGCTGGCACTCTCAGAGAAAAAGGCCTGTGATTCAGTAAAATATAAGTGAGAAAGTGATTTAGCTACCTTCGCCAAGTTCAAAATCCTGCTGCAAGCCATGAGTGAGTTGGTGCATCAGGATAAATTGCTGTATTTAGGCTGCATTTACATACTGCAGTTCAGATGTTCTCAGAGGTTTATTATTAAAGACAAAGGCAGCAGCTACATCAGCCCTGGCATTTCTGGGGCTGGAACAAGTTTGGATTTGAGGATGGTGGCTCTTAGCAGTGCACTGGAGTCTCAGAGCTTAGATTATATCTCTGCACTCTGTGATGATTGCCTGAGGAGTGAGACAGCAGAGCCTGGGGAGAGGGAGAGAAGAGGCTGAACTGGCATGAGAAAAGACTCAGCCATTCTTAACAGGGGGAGATACTGCCACCACAGCTCATGCCATAAACCAGGTCCATTGGTCACTCCACTCTGTGGGGTGATACCTCATCCATGAAATGGCTCCTTTCTGCCTAATGTTTTGGCCAAGAGAAACCAATATTAGCCACATCTGTGTTGACCTTTACTTAACATTCACTGCTCAAAGGCAGGGCATAGACCTACAAGATATTGTCTATCTGGAGCCCATTCCAGGAGTTCCAGATCACTGTGCCCTGGAGGAGCCAGGAGCATATTGAGCATCAGGAAGCACCAGGATGGTGGTTCATTTTCTCTGACTGCAAACAAACACAGGAGCATCCCAGAGATTGACTTGGTGAGTCTGCAGTCTCCCAGATCCTCCTGAGAACAAATATTCTGTGACTTTTTTAGCCAGCATGGCCGCAAAGAAAGGGTCCCATTTGTGTCTTCTTCTCAATTTTTTGCCTTCACTGTGACATCTTCACTCTTTCCTCAGGCCACCATATGTGCTCACAAAGGGTGGTGAGTTCATAAGCACACATGAGCTGGAATTCATATCAAGAAATTAAAAATGAAATATGTAGTCTGAATGGTGTAAGGAAGGGACAAGACATTTTCAACAGTATTTTGATCCTTCTTCTGTTGCATATTTCTTAAATTTTAATTTAAATAATATATATAGATGTGTTTTCTTTTAAATTTATTTTTTGTTTATTTTTTTAATCTCACTTTTGGTTTCAGGAATGCTATTGAAAGTTCAAGTTAGTTAAGATAGGTTTTGTTTCTTTAGAGATGCAAACCGCAAAAATCAAAGTTGAAACACGATATTTGAGAATAGTCAGAGTATTTCCAATTGTTTAGATAACTTGATGATCATCATTCTCATAATTTTTTATTTTCTCTCTATGTGCACTTTTTAGTTCTGTTTAAACTCCTTCCTCTCCTTTTTCTTTTGCAGTACAGGCAAACTAGTTCTTCTGCCCAACTCATCTGGAAAGTATGTGATTTCTTTATAGACAGATATTTCCAATAAACTTGTCATTTTCAAGTCAACCTTATTATATATTTCCTGTAATTTCATAATGTCCCAAGCAGTGATTTTTGCATCATTAGATCAGTGGGAAGTCAGAAGAACAGATGGCTGTACGTATTTCACCCTTTTTCTTCCAGTATTTTTACCATTTAATGTGGCATTGTTTTCAACATGCCTTTCCTATCTTTAAGAATAATGGTTCTGAACAATTAGGAAGGGCATGGGTATAATTGAAGTCCTTAATCATGTAATCATTTGGGAGGGGGGGATCTGAAATTCCATGTATTATTTCATGAAAACTGCCCTGGAAATGGTGGCTGATCTCTGCTCTCTATGGAGCATATTCTCCCTTTTCATTGGGCATTAACACATGACTCAGTCTAAGGCACTTATTTCAGAAAGGTGTGAGGCACACAGCAACTGTTACATTAGGTGAACAACCTGGAAAGGAAAAACCAAAAATTTGTGCTCCTGAAAGCTTGTTTGATTTAGTCCCCAACAGCATTGCTTAGTCTCATAAAATATATTACCTTTCCCCACAAATCATACTTTTCTCATTTAGAGTGTTACATGGCAAACTTAATTATTGTAATCACACTGGGGATGCTGGATTAAAAAGCCTACAGACATTTAAAGTAGGATTAATGTCTTCATGTAACAGCAAAAACTGATGTAACTTTCATGCCACTGGGAAGCAGATTTGCTATGGAAATAATGCCATTTTAATTCTGAAAAGTTTGAATGTCTGCTTGGGTTGAGGAAACATTCTGCTTGCTACATTTTTCTCACTCAAGGTTTTTGAGTCTTGTGCAGAAATCATACAATAATTGGTTTCTCAGACCTGTTCGCTGAGGAAATGAACCTTTATGTATTCCTGCAGTCTATCTATCAGTCTCTCGGCTTCTCCCTAAATTTTGAAACTACTAGCCAATTTCAACCAAATTTAGAGCAGCCCAGACATCTGAAAGACATTATATTCCTAAGATTGTGCAGAAATTGGGAGCTGGGTAGAATAGAAAGATTTAAATTAGAGCTCAGTGAGACAGAGGCAAAGGCTGTCAGTGCCTGGCAGCAGCTGGATGTGCCAGGATCCCACAGACCCAACCCAACATCTGCATCAGCCAAGCCCAGCCCAGACCACCCCAGTCTGCCCTGGAATGGGAGGGAAGGTGGAGCTCTTGGACCAGGGAGGATTTAGGGCACCAAAGTCATTATGCAAGTGGAGTTGGTTGTGATGTTTCTGATAAAGCTTTGTCTATTTTACCTGTAAAGGGACAGTGATTATCACTGGTCAGAATTTCTGAGCAGAACCACGAAGTCTCCATTCTTGGAGGTTTTCAGGGCTTCCAAGAAGCATAAATCCATGAACAATCCTGTCTGGCCCATAGCTGACCCTGCTTTGAGCAGCAGGCTGGGCTAGAGCAGCCCTTGCAAACCTGAATCATCCTCTGGTCCTGTGAGTCTGTGGAGGTAAGTTTGCCTTACTGTGTTACCAAAGGCAGGCTACAGAAAGGTTAATTTAGTCCAGATTTTATCATCTGCCAACTACCTTTTGAAAGGCCTATAGATTTTTTCAATACAAAAATGGGTATTCCTAATGCTTAATATTTATTATGTGCTAATAGCCAGGGATGTTAGCCAAGGTCAGAGACTAAAAAAAGAATGAAATTAATTTAGTGGCTAAATCATTAACCTACAACAGAAGAAATCAGAGTTCATTGGAGTCTTTCTATATGAATTTAAAGAAGCAATGACGAGTGGGAGTCAGCTCACATAATTTTAGCCCTTCAGAAAGTAGGTAGCTAATTTAATGTGGTTTTTCAGATGCCCTCATGAGTCAACAGAGAGACCAAGAGCCCAAAGCTGTTTCCTGCACATATTTTGGTGGGTGGATGCTTTCTCTCCATTGAGGGAGTGAGATAATGGCACTCAATGGGGAGCATGGAGGGTTGAGGTAGACATCTCATCAGACCATGTTAAAACAAATTGTTATAAGGTTTCATTTTATTAGTTTAACAGTTGCAGGTCACAGTGTTTATTTATTTGCTGTCAGGGGATTTGTGCTTATTTTCAGAGTTGCATTATCTAACACTTCACTTGTTGTATGTGTTCTCTGTTGTGCTGTTTATCATCTCTGGGGGCTGGATTAAAGTTATCATTTTCCCACACTGTGTAACAGTGGCTTATATGATAAAATTAATGGTCAGGATAATAATTTGGTAATTGTACGTAGCATTGCCATCATATCCATGCTTCAGGAACCACCTCTCAGGAGCTGTTAATAATTACACTCTTTACCTTTACTCCTCGGAAAGCCGGTCCATGGGGGGGAAAAGAGGAAACACTTTTTTCTGCTCTTTCACCTTTCCCTTCTCATCTTTTGAGCATTTTGAATATTCTTGGTATGTTCCAACCAACACATTCATATTGCTGTCTCAGTTTTAGCTGGATAGTTAAGTGTGGGATAGTATGGACAAGTGCCTGGGACAGTGGACACACCTAGTACTGTAGAACTTCACCTCTGAACAAGTGAAAAATTGTGATGTGGGATGGAAAGCATTCCTAAACCCCTCTAGCGTTCCTAGAGGCATGGGTACACAAGTTGCAAGGGAATAAAATCACAGAAGGGGATCCTTTCAGGAAAGTTGCTGCTCCAGTTTCTAGTGAGCAGGTCCCCAGATATAGTAGAAAGGCTTTCTTGCAATCTTAATAAAGGATTTTCTGACTTATTTACAAGAAGTGAAAAGTCAAGACTATGAGCAGGACCACAGCGGCCCTGCCTCCAGGCAGGTCAAAGAAGGGGAAAGCTGAGTTTATTGGACTGTGATTCAAGGCACTGGCACAGCAGACCTGTGTTAGGCAAGTGTTAGGCTCTAGTATTCACAGGTGCACAGTGTACCCTAATGCCATCTGGCTATAGAGGTGCAGATCCCATCTGTATTTCCTCTTAGCCTTACACTGGACCAGCTCCAGGAGCTCCATGTCCTGCTGCGGGGTGATTTTCAGGTTAAGGTTTCACCCAGCACGCCCCTGCATTGTCCCCAGTTCTTGGTACAACCCAGATGTGGCAATCTCCCTAGCTCAAGTCATACGTCACTTCCCCTAACTCTCCTTTCATGCTTTGCCATCATTGGACAGTGACCCTGACCCCAACCCCTTCCGCTTTCTGGGTGCATAAAAGATCTCTCCACGTGGGAGAGATTGTCTTGGACTCCACCATGGGCTGAATAAAACATCTATGTTCAACTCCCAAGACCCGGGCTGCTATTCCATCTGTCCCTGCGCCTGTGCATCGATAACTGGGACCGTGGAGCTCGTAAAGGGGGCATGTTGCTTTCCACTCCATGCCACATTACCTGCTGCAACCTGGGGCACAGAGGCTCCCCAGGATCTTGCAACAATGTCCCTCTTCCACTGAAGAGCTCAGAATTGGGTTCTCTCTGGTCCAAATGGTCCAGGTGAGTGACAAGAAATTCTAACGACCAGCCCCTGGTTTTCATTAACTTTCTCCATTGAGTCCTAGCTCAGAAAACCCAGTGTGTACCAACCTTTACCATATTCCCAAGAAGTTACTTGTTCTTGAGCTACTTACATTACTATAAAGTCAGCTGCCATGAAATAAGAGTGACACTTTCATTTAATCCAATTCCTGTTGTGAGAAACAGCAAAGTCTTCTTTAACTACTGAGGCTTAGCAATGGTAAACCTTAGTCTAGTTCAACATGTGCTGATTTTCTAGCAGGCAGCACAGCACCTGATAGGCAAAAAAAAAAAAAAAAAAAAGGATTTCTTCAGGGATTTCTCTCCTCCAGTGGTTTATAAGTGCATGAGAATTCAGTGTCAAAGTTTAACTCCAGTTGACAACTCAGCCCCACACAGCCACTTACTCACTACCCCCGTGGTGGGATGGGGGACACAATCAGAAAAGGAAAATGAAAAAGCTTGTGAGTTGATATAAAGGCAGTTTAATAGGTAAAGAAAAAGCTTTGCACACAAGCAAAACAAACCAAGGAATTAATTCACCTCTTCCCATGGGCAGGAAGGTGTTCAGCCGTCTCCAGGACAGCAGGGTCCCCTCACACATAATGGTGACTTGGGAAGACAAACGCCACCACTCTGAATGTCCCCCTCTTCCTTCTTCCCCAGCTTTATATGCTGAGCATGACAGCATTTGGTGTGGAATGTCCCTTGGGTCAGCTGGGGTCAGCTGTCCTGGCTGTGTCTCCTCACATTTTCTTGTCCCCCCACTGTGTCCTTAGAGGTGGAACTGGGTGAGAAGCAGAAAAGCCCTTGGCTCTGTGCAAGCTCAGCTCAGCAGAAGCTAAATTCAATTCTAATTTACAGTAAGGCAAGCAAGCCCCAACCAGGACACTTCAGAGACACAGGAGCTTGTCCAGTACAGCAGTTGAACAAGCAGCAAAAGGAAAATGTAGCTACAAGCATTCAGAAAAGTCACGATTTTACAAGTGACAGAAATCCCAGAAGTGTTTAGGGCCAGATTGATGGAGCTCTGAGCAACTCAGTCTATTGGATGGTGCTCCTGTTCATGGCAGGGGGGTGGAGCTAGATGATCTTTAACCACCCTTTCAGCCCAAACAATTCTGGGTTCTATGTTTCCATGACAAAGTGATTTTCTTTTAGACCCTACAGAGAGGAAGAGGGGGAATTGCCAAAAAAACCCTGACTAAATTAGGATACAGACCCATTACCCCATTTTTTTTCTATTTGGTGTTCAAGTGGCCTCACCTTAGGAGACTGAAAGTATCTTGAGGTTTCCTGCTGATAGTTCTAGTGTACTATCCTACAGATAGTAGATAGTACAGATAGAGGGTTTAAACTGCCCTCTTTCATCTGAAATGTTTGCTATATTCAGGAGCCTTAAATATTTGTTTTCCCTTTGAGAAAACAAGTACAGAAATTCATCTTCTTGTCAGAGTAACCTAATTGCTCATAGAAAAATCTTTAAAATCTTGTTTCTCTGAAAATAATAGAAAGAGATATACTACAATTTCCCTATTCAGAAATGCCGTGGATAGACAGAGTGAGGCAGGTGAGGAGCCTGCAACGACAGGGAGAGATGCTGTCATTCTGTCTGCACTGAGGATAGGGGGAGACAAGATTAGCAAACATAAAGGGGATGGAAAGAAAAACCACAGAAATTATTCAAAAGTAGAGACGATGACCTGTGCATATTTTGGTTTTGTGGGTAGCCCCTGAGGGAGAACCCCAGTCCTGAATGGTGCAGACCAGCTCATGAACAGCTGCACAGCATTCTGTCAATGTCATCTCTGCATCCCCTGTGACTGCTTTTGCCTTGAGGCAAAGTTATGATTAATCTCTGTGCTTTTTTTCCACTTTGAAATTCAAGAAATAATGGATGGATGCCTTACATGATTTCACAGCCTGATACTGAGGTCTCATGTTAAACCCAATAATGCAAAACATATTCCTATTGCTTGGAGCTCATCCAGAATCACAGAAACCTCGAATTGTTAAGGTTGGGAAAGACCTCTAAGGTAATCAAGTCCAACCACTACCAAAAACATGCCCCTAATTTTTTTTATTGAACACTTCCAGGGGTGGTGATTCCACCACTTTCCTGGGCAGCCTCTTCCAATGACTGAAAGCACTTCTTTTTTAAAGGTGAATAGACTTTTCCCAATATTCAATCTAAACCTCCCTGAGTACAACCTGAGACCTTTTTCCCTTGTCCTATCACTTGTACTTTGGGAGAAGAGACTGAGCCCCATCTGTCTCCTTTCAGGAGTTGTAGAGAGTGGTGAGACCGCATCTTGAGTGCTGTGTCCAGTTCTGGCCCCTCAGTTTAGGAAGGACGTTGAGATGCTTGAGCGCGTCCAGAGGAGGCAACGAGGCTGGTGAGGGGCTTGGAACACAAGCCCTATGAGGAATGTTTGAAGGAGCTGGGGTTGTTTAGCCTGGAGAAGAGGAGGCTTAGAGGTGACCTTATTGCTCTNGGATTCAAGGTGTCACCAGTGCCCAGCACAGGGAAGAATCACTGCCCTGGTCCTGCTGGCTGCACTGTGCCTGGTTCAAGCCCAGATGCCATTGGCCACCTCGGCTCAAGGTCATTTTCTCATCCACCAACACCCCAAGTTTTTCCCCTCAGGGCTGCTCCCAACCCATTCTCTGCCCACTCTGTACCTGTGTTTGGAATTGCCCAAACCGAGGTGCAGGAATTTGCACTTGGCCATGTGAAATTCATGAGTTGTGGCTGTAAATGTGATACATGAGTACTGAGGGTGTTTTGTTCAAGCCATCTGTAAGCAATATAAGCTTTAAAAGTTGTGTCTTGGATTCACAAGGCCAACATCATTATGTGTGTGTAAGATGAACCTCACTTTAGGCAGCTTTGTGCAAATTTTATAGGTTTCTTAGATTTCATTAACAGTTCATAGGCCAAGTTGAACTTGGGAAAATCAAATTAATGAAGACAATTTTGTCACTGTTACATCTAATTTACAACATCTAATTTACAACAGAGCCTAAAAGGGTGATGAATAAAATAACCTGGTCAAAGGGGATAGACTTAAAACATCTTTCTTCCATGCTTTTCCTCTCCACAAAATAAAAACTCTTCTGGTATATGGAGATCAACCTTATTCTCCTTCAAAACTTTTGCAGCACTCTGTTACCTTGGTGACTATGTAAACCATGATGTGCTTAGACTCCTGGGAGTGCTGGTATGGCTACAACAATTGCTTATAATTTTGATGAGCCATTATAAGAAATGTAATGTTTTGCAATCTCTAAGTTGGAAATTATTGATACCCAAAAGCTGGTGCAACAACAGATGTTCCGATACAGAAAAAAAATTGACTTGTGTGTTCATATGCCTTCAGTTACATTTAATAATAGTTAAGAGAACCATTAAAAAGTGGTACCATTGTTCACAGAAAACATTAATTATTTAAGCATTTAAAGAAGATAGTGCTTATTGAAATTTAATTTTTTAAAATTAATACTTATTTATGTAGATGTATGTGTATTTACTTCTACATACAAACACACATATTTTTCTTTCTTTCTATCTATCTATCTATCTATCTATCTATCTATCTATCTATCTATCTATCTATCCATCCATCCATCCATCCATCCATAGAATCTCTCTCAGCCTCTGATTTTCCAGAAATACAGGGTTGGATGCAGTGATGATGAGATATAGCATCAATAGGGAGTTAGATTTGAGCTTGGGAATATCATAAATTATTAATAATCAACCATTTAACTCATGATTAGAGGAAAATGTTCCAAAGAGAAGGAAAGATATATGTTTCAGTTGTCTGGCTACAATGTTAAATAATATAACTAGTCTGTTCTCAAAGGTTCCAGAGGTGCAATACATGCCTCTGAGATTAATTATCACTAAATGTTTGAGGAAATATCTCTGCAGCTTCACAGCCATTCTTGTTTAAATGGTGGAGTTGATTGCATTGAGTGATGCTAAAGCAAGGGAAAAACTTGTTTAACCCACTAAAGACAACCCTAAGGTACACCATGAAGGGGTTTAAGGATAGATCACCTAGCCTGTTAAGATTCCGTGGAATAAAAAACATATTTTAGCATTTGAAGTTGCACTGTTAATGAAATAAATGAGTAGTTCAAGGAAATTGTTGAAGTCTGACAAATTCCTGCACAGTACGACCAAGACAAAATGGATGTTACCAACCACACCCAGACTGAACATGTGTGTTCCCTCTGTCAACAAGCATTTTACCCTTTTTCGCAGAAGTCTTACTGAAAAGAAACACCTGTCTTTATTGCAAGGTGTCTTCTTTGGTGAAGAAACAGGTGAAGCTGTAGCTAGAATAAAGTTTAAAAAAGTGCTCAATTATGCCTGGATTTAGTGATATTTTGAAACAGATTTTTTCTTTCATAAAAAGTACATTAATTCCCATGACAGCTGTGAAGATAATAAATTTTCCTCTAGTAAAAATTCACTAAAGAATTGCTCCACTGATATTTGTGCTTGTTTACTAACCCCTAGATAATCTGTCTTTGCTGGTGGGTGAGAGAGTTGTGAAACTTCTTAGACAATATTTCTTAAATCCATAGATTAACTGGGTTCTACAAGCATCAATCACCAGGATTAGATGTCAAGTCAAAATTAGTTCTCTAAATTACCTTCCTAGTCAATGAGTATCAGTTGGTACCTTCATGTTGTGACTCAACAACCTATGAGAGAGACTAAACTGTTTTACTACTGAAATGAGCTGAGTCTGGGCCACAGCTGGAAGAAGATCAAGTCCTGCTTTACAGGGTATTTCAGTGTTCTCCAATGCTTTTGCATCAGCTTCATAAAAAAACAACTAAAGCAAAGGAAAATGCATTCCAGAGATCTCTTTCTTGCACACATGGATAAGAACTAGGCTTGCCCAGGTACTCCAGTACAAGCTGCGTAAAAATGAACAACTCATTTAATTTTAATTATCAACAGGTGTTGTTACCAGTCTGTGGACCTCTGGCACAACCCTTTGGTGTGGGCTATGCCTGTGTAAGATAAAACAGGTTCTAGAGTTACTGCATTTATTCACTAATAAGCCTAATTGCATTATTCAGGTTGGCAAATACTGATACAGAATATTCAAATAGATTTGCTGTTTCCTACAGGAATGTAGGACCTCAGTACCTGAGATGTGCAACAGAATTACAATAGCAGGAATGACAAAGAATTTCTGTTGTATTTGGCTAGAAGGGAAATTTTGGGACAAATTTTTGAAGCTTCTTTAAATAGTTGAACCCAACTGTATAGACTAAATACTCTGCTCCCACTATCAGGCAATCCAAAGTCCTTCCTGACACGTTTTTTAATGGCAGTTTTTTTGGGTGTTTTTATGGAAGTTACAAAATTCTGGGTTCCCTTTGGGAATGTCAGCCCCAGAACTGAGATTACAATGCATGCCCTTGCTGATGGGTCCCTCTAGACCCAAATAACCGGGCATTCCCACAGAAAAGGATGTTTCCTTTCCATCTTAAACATGACAGAGTTTCTTCAACTTTTCAGAGACCCATTCTGCTAATCTCATATAGACAAATACCCCAAAGTTAAGCCCAACTTTCCTGGACGAGTTTGCCAAAGGCCATCTACAAATGCAGCTGATTCAAGTCATATTTTACATTTTAGCCTGCTCTGGTTTTGGGTCAGGACATGATACTGGGGGATATAATTGCCCTCTGAGTAAGTGCAAGTAAATATTGATCTTAGAATTCTTTGATCATTCTTGACCACAAATTGCTACCCTTTTTTCCAGAGAAGTGTGTCAGTTATTCGCAAATAATGAATCAAAAGAGTTAAAACTTTCAGGAATGGATATGTCTCTGCATTTTCTGTATTCCTGGGATCTTAGGAGAATCATTACATTCCTCAAGCCCCTTCCAACATTTGCTTTCAACTAGTAATGGAGAAATGACTCACAGACTAAGCAAAGACTTGCACACTAGCACTACACAGATGACAGATTATCCTCCCCTCATTACCATCACAGAACAACCCAGTGTTTGGAAGAGATCAGCTCCTGGGTGAAGAATGACTCTTTTAAATCACACCTAAACAAGACTATTAGTTATGAAAATAAGGTTTTAAATATTTTTAGGCCATCAAGCAAAGGTGCTGGGCAAGGAAGACATACCAGGACAGCATGAGAATCTCAGAAACACAATTGAACTACCAATTGGCAGGCATTCACTTCCCAATATATATGTTTGAAAATGTAATTAGAATAATTTAGCAAAGCCACACTGCAGGGGGTATTTGTGCTCTGTTTTACTGATGTGTATTTATTAGACACAGTGCCTGCACAATGCTTCCAAGGGGTGATTAGGATACTCCTTAAGTAGGAATGACTTCTTAATAGACCTGTGAGACTGGGTTTATCTAATTTTGGTACATGAAAGGTCTCTGTAGTGGTGTAGGCTTCTCTGTTAGGAGTGATCTGACAGAAATTAATATGCAGGTAAGGATTCCATCTCCTATCACCTTGACACCAGCACAAAGGTAATTATTTATATTTTGATACCTTTTCTGTAATATTTCCAGAACAGGAATCTACACCAACAGCAGGAATCAATTTCCTTCTATTTCAGCTATTTGAAAGCTAGATAGCACACAGAGATGGGACTCAGATCTGATATGAGATATTTAAACCTAAAAGGCAGATTAATTGGTTTGAATGCATCCATCCAGCATCATGTTAGGATCACGTAGAACCCACTCAGGCCTTTTCTGGTTATTTTAGATACCAAACTAAAAGGTCTCTAGATACAGACGCCTGAGGAGAACAGTGCCTTTCTGTAGAAAGTGACGGATGGGAAAGGCATTCCTGTCACCTAAGATATGACAAGTAATAATTTGCCAGCTGAGTCCTATCACTTGTGATCCAGACACAGCTCCTCTTGCACTCAATGTTGTACTTGTCTTAAACATAAAGGCCTGGGGCTATTTTCTGATCTCTAGGTATTCCATCTGACCTGCACCTAGTCATTCCTAATGCTGTAAGATCTCTGAGGCAGATTTGTGTGATTGACAGTACATGGGATTGCTTCAATTGGTAAGAGGAGGCCAGGTAGGATATCTGTCATGGAATGGGACACCTCAGTCTCACAGTGGAATCTAGGTGAGACCTGCATTAGCTAGAAAATGAACTTAAAAACCTGGCCCTCAAGTAGATGTTTGTGTGTGAACAGATATATATAGAAATTCTATCATCTCAGACAGATATTGGCCCCAGTCTAGTCAGGAGTCTGTGAAAAAAAAAAAAAAGGACAACCTCTTCAGACTCAGAGAAAAAGATCTGATTGTCTAAAGAGGAGATTCATCCCAGGTCCTAGTTTAAGAGAAAGAAGTCCTCTGAAGTTACCTTTACTTTCTAAGGTTATCTATTTTTAATTGTTTTCTTGGAATCCAAACTGTTTAGTTTGTAGTATCTTAAATCAAGGGTACATTTATGCTCTGAATGTGCCATAACTGTGTGAAAAAGAACAGCAAGAAGAGATGGTGATGAATGTGTTTATCATGGTTGATAAATTCCATACTTATGACATCAAGATAACATTCTACCTGCTTGTAATTCTTATAGAAATCTCAGAAAAAATGCAAGGTACCATCTTGATCTCTTTGTTAGAGGGCCTTTAGGTAGATGAACTTTCAAGAAGATTTGAATATTTTAATTCAATCTTTGTTGAACTTTCCACTGACTTAGTGGTTCTGGATCCTACCTTAATGGGAGATTAAGCAGCCTTCTAGAGGGCATGGGGAAAAAAATAACAAAAAGATAAATAAAAAGAAAGACAAAAATAAAAATAATAATTAAAAAGTCAAGAAAATTAATTTGGAAGAAGGGAAGCAATTTTCAAAGTTACAGCAAGGGGTAATGTTAGCAATTGTTCGATTACAAAACCCAGGATATTAAGCTGTAAGCTTACTTTCTACACATATATTTAGGTATTTAGGTGTAGTAACATCTGAAGTAGATCCCTCAGGTAGAGGAGGAGGTAAGTGATGAGATATTCTAGTTTTCTAAGAAGACTTGCTGGAGATGTAAGGAAAACAAATTAAGTGAGATTCAGTATGACTGTGGGATTCAGTACTTTGCAGTACGGCCTTTTCTGGAGAAGCTTTTGAGGCTGACAGATTTCCTTTTCAGGGGTTGAACACTCAAATTTGAAATCAGTAAAGTGAACCAATGCTCTGCATATTTAATTGATGGCCCAGAAAACCTGACAGTATTGGGTAACATGAGGCAGACCTAGAAAATACATCTCATGAATGCAAGACTGAAAAATCTTGCTCAGCAAAACTGAGCTCCCAGGTGCTGGAGCACTGACTGCCACTGGAGGGTTTCTTCAGAGTTCAAAGCATTTCTTTCAAGACTTGCAAAAACAAGGTTCTTCTCTTCAGGACACTGTCTGCATTGATTTCACCTGGCTATCCTGCCTGCTTACCCACAGAATGTGCACCACAGAGAGAAGCTGGTGCACTCCTCCCACAGCAGAAAGCGTTGTGTGTCCTCCCACAAAACTGACCTCCTTAGGACTGGGAATCTCAGACAGGACAAAACTCCCCTTTGTGAGGGCACAAACACAGCCAGTTTCTGTATCTGCAGTGGGAGGAGTGCACACTGGGTCCCATTTCAGTAGCTATTCATCACCTCCCTCCCATCTAATCCCTCCCGGAAGTTTCCTTTCCTGTTCCACACAGAATCAGCAGCCAGAGGCAGGTACCATCCTCAAGAGCATTTCAAGAGCAATAATCCGTTTTCCTGCAAAGGGTCAGCACTGATGTGACACATGAGGGTCCTTGTGCTCATCATTTACACACCTTATCCTTTCGGCTGAGCAGCCAGGGTGCTCAATAAACTGTCTGCTCTGCCTGGAGGGAGCGCACGGAGCTGGCACGAGGTGAGAGCTCACACAATGCCCTGCTAATGCATCCCGCTGCCATCCACTCCTGACAATGCTCTTCCATAATGAACTGGATGAGGGCATTTGCAAGTGCTGCTTCCAATTAAAAATAACACTCCTGCAAAGGCAAAGGAGTGAGGTAATGACTGCAGTTCTAATCGAGCTGGAGCAGCTGCCTCATTAGTACATACTCTGTGATTAATATGCCTTTATGACCTGTGCTTATACACCTTAACCTCTTCCTACTGGAACAAAGGAAACCCCATTCCCACAGGAAACACTGCTGGTTCTTCAGGGATGCAAGATTAACTCATAGTGAGATGAATAATATTTTTCCTGTGAGACACAGTTTTACAGCAAAATGGAGTACAGTCACTTTAAAGGAAGATTTGATGGAGATAAAAAGTGACTGAGTCCAACATTTTCAGAAAAATTGCCTTTTGCTTCAAATTTCCAAATTTGGGATTAAAAATCTTTAACCGTTTTCCCCCTTCATGTTTCAGAAGGCAAAGAAGCTGTTCCTTAAGAGAAAAAAATGGAAATTAAGGAGATTTCTAATCACTTCCAAACTTCACACTTGGAATCATGTTTTTATAATAAGTAATCCTTCAGGGCTGGACTTCAACAAAGGTAATGTCTCTTTCTTAATGCCAGATAAAATGCAGTGCTGAACACTCAGATGTGACTTTCATGACAGAAACAGAGAAATTCATTCATGCTTTCATTCTCATTTCTTCCCAGGCTTGCAGTGGAGAGGAACTTTCACCTCCAGATCACAACTGAGGATCAGCTTCACTAAAGTAATTGAAGGGTTCGCCTTTGACTTGGTAGAAGATCAGGTTTTTCAAGTCCATATAAGAGTATGTCAAAAACCAGCCCACATCACTGCAAATCAGGAGTGACATTAAGAAGAGGGAAAAAAGAAACTCAGCAAGTGAGGAATGAACCAGATTTCCTTTAACAGATGTATAAAATAACTGAGGTTTTCTTAAGCCACAAAGCTCCTGAAATTTTATTTAACAGATAAAACACAAACTGATGATATCTGAATGTTTAGTAAACCCCTAAGCTCCTGTTTTGTGCTCAAGCTGGCATGTTTTTCATTACCCCAAGGTAAACCTTCAGGCACCAACATCTTCAGTGATCTGGATGTGCCTTGTAATCAAAATGCTACCTGCCAGAACATTTCTTCCACCAAGTTTTTCAATGTGTCCCATTTTCTTCAGTAATGTGGATAGCTTGGTGGAAGACAATTTATCTTGCATCAGCTTTGAAATAAACAATGAATCAGGTGACTTAGCCAGATTTTAACTTCTCTTGTGTCTGTATCCTCCATGGATTCCCCATTTTTGTGTCACATGCAAGATGCTGTCCTTTGTCACCCCCAGACACAGCTAAGCAACCTCACATTTCACAAGAAAGATAATGGTCAGTAGTTGAAAAGGGGGGACCTTGCACACTCTCAGACTTCAGACTGCCTCGAGGTAGCTTCTCTGACTGCCCACATATTTTGCCAGTGATGAAGTTTTCCTATGACTCCTTAAGATTTAAACAGCTGAACACATGAAGAGAGTGAAGAACAGAATGACTGCTCACCCAAGATGGACAGACAACTATAAAGAGCAGGATTAGCTTAAAGATCTCCCACTTCTTAGCAGAATATGAACCATATGTAGCATCTTTTAGCACACTAGTCAAGAGAATAAACATTTTAACCCTCTTTGAAGATTTGAAGGTTTTTTTCATGCTGGTTGCTAGTTTTACATTAGAAAATTAATCACTGTAGAGGTAGAATTAGTTTCATCAAATCAGTATGTGAAAAGGAATTTCAAACAAATGTGGCTTATATTGAAAGACTGAGTATCAGTTACGTCAGCCTTGAAGATAAACAGGGTCTTGTTAGGTTGTGATAGGATTACCTGCTTGTATCATTTAAACAAGTCTAATTTCTGCCACAGGCTTTTCAAGCTTTTGAACACTGACATTGATTCATTAAGGTTTTTCCATTCCACTCACGAATTATATTTCCCAGTAGAAAATGAAGCAACATTAATTACAAAAATGAGATTTCTACAATGAGATACATAATTGCCAGTACTGAAGTGCACATTATAAGATCATGCACAACATACTCTGCTGACATATTATGCAAAACAAATTCTTGATCTCTTTTGTGATTATCATTTCATCCCCCAAAAGTTTAAACTACATCTATTCCAAGAAGTTAAATACATCTGGATTGCTCTCTAGAATTGGAGCATGGAAAAACCTACATTAGCAGAGTCATAGAATGATTTGTGTTGGAAGGGATCCTAAAGATCACCTCATTCCAACCCCCTGCCATGGACAGGGACACCTTCCACTAGATCAGGTTGCTCAGAGCCCCATCCAGCCTGGCCTGGAATACCGTTAGGGATGGGGCATCCACAGTTTCTCTGAGCAACTTACTCTCACTACTCTCACAGGAAAGGATTTCTTTCTAATGTCTAATCTAAACCTATTGTCTTTCAGTTTAAATTCAACGCCTCCTGTCCTATCTTTACCTTCCCTTCTCAAAAGTTGCTCTCCAGCCTTCTTGTAGGCCCCTTTAGGTACTGGAGGAGGCAATCCTTCAATATTAACCAGCTTTCTTGGGCCTCCTCTTCCCTCCAGGGCTTTATCCCATGGCACTCTACCAAGCAGACCCCTGTAGAGGCCAAAGTCTGCTCCCTTGAGGTCCCGGGCAGTGAGCTTGTTGTGCACTTTGCTGCCCCAAGGATCCTGAACGCCACCACTCCAGGCTCACAGCAGCCAAGGCTGCCCTGGAGCTTCACATTCCCCATCAATCCCTACTTTTTAGTGGGAACAAGGTCCAGCACAGCACCTCTCCTCATAGCTCCTCTATTACTTGGCAAAGGAAGCTGTCACCAAGATTTCCTAGGAGCCTCCTGGATTGCTTATGCCCTGCTGTGCCTGCGTTGGGCGCCAGCTGCAAATGGCCGATCTCTCGGGGCCTTTCAGGTCTGATCCTGCTAGCTGGATCCGGCTCTGGACCTTGGCCCTCGCAGCCTTTACAGGGACAAAGGTAAAAGACGGGAGGCGCTCTTTCCTCTCGGGACAATCGTCCCACTTTATTGTGGAACCACTCCAGGGGAGTCCAAGGGAGGCAAAGAGAGTCAGATGCCAGGGGATCTGATAGCGTCCAGGAAGGGAAAGAGGCTGAGGGTCTCATTGTGGGGGATTGGAAACCCAGGGGGAAGGTGGCAGAGGCGAGGGACAACTGATGGGAGGGACGAGGGGAGGAAGTAACCCAGGCTAAGACCACCACCACAGGGCTCTGGGGGGAGAGGGGGAGAGGGTGTGAGGAAGAAACCATGTGATACAAACCACTTAGTGCAATATAAAAACTACCCAGTGCAAATTCCAACTACCCAGTGAAAAACAACGACTAAATAAACTATTTAGTGCAATACAACATTGTCCCTCCAAAAGATTGGAGGCTGAAGTCCCTCAGGAGGACGGGGGCTTGGAAACGTGTGGTCATTCCCATCTGTCTCTACAGGGTCTCATCCTCTCAGTCTTCCTGGCTGGGTGTGGCAGCAGCTCTCTGGCCACAGAGAGCAGGCACAGACTTTCCCAGGCATTTTCCTGGGGAAAGCTGTGAGAAGATCAGAGAAAACAATGAGAAACAATTCTTATCACCACTTGCTGCACTGCTGCACTCCACTATCTCCACTTATCTCCTGCTGTTGTGCACATGTGGAATGTGTCATGGAGATTTGTTTACCAAAGAGTGATTTCTTAATTGGACACTGGATGGTGTTTGGATGGATTGACCAATTAGGAAAAAGCTGTATAGGACAGGCTGTAAGGGTTACTGAGTTTCTTAATAGCATAATATAGTTTAATATAGTATAAGATGATACAATAAAGCCTTCTGCAATCATGGAGTCAATGATAATTATTCCCCGGCTGGGGGCCTGCAGCAACAGCTGGATGACCTACAGCAGGTCTAGGTTATAGTGTCACTGTCCCTGCCCTCCCTTTAATCCTGATCCAGGAGTTCTCAGTCAGTTCCTCCTCCATCCCCAGGTGGAGCTCCGTGCCCTCTGACTGGTCATTGATGTAGAGGGTGTCGCCCCTTCTTGTGTCCCTGCCTGTCCTTCCCAAAGAGCTTGGATCCTTCCACTCCAACCCCCTAGTCACAGGAGCCATCCCCCCACATCTCTGTGATGCCCATAAATCACAGCCATCCAGGCAGGTGCACACCTCTAACTGCTTTTTCTTATTCCCCATGGTGGGAGTGTGTGTGTGTGTGATGGAGACATTCTAGCTGGGCTCTCAGTGAAGCCAAATTACTGGTTGGAGTGGCCAAAATTCCTTTGTGTTGCCCTCCAGGTGCTCTTCTGCTGACCTGTGATCCCTCTCCAGGCTCTGGGAATCTTTTGCTGACCACAAACTGGTGTGTATGGGATAGAGCTAGGTTCATATTATTATACTCTATTGACATTCAGATCAGAGTAGTGACATCCAAGGTTCCTGTTGGGAATGGGCCTGATCTACCTGGTGGTCTGTGTCTCCAGCCCTGAGTGCAGCCACTTTTGGGGGCCATTCTGTCAGTTTGGCAGCAGAGAGAATGACTTTCATTACCTACAAAAACTCCCTACCACAGTTGAATTTAATAGCAGAGACACAGCCTCAAGTTTCAAACAAAGAGAAGAAGAAGAAAGGTTTTCTGGTGGTTGTAGATGTTCTCCACAGGCAGAAGCTCTGTTGATACTGTTAACCCAGTGTAGTCACTTGTACAATTCAATTAACATTTCGTTTGCCAACTTTCATCTATGAGAGAGCATACAGAGATTTCAGATGGATTCTACTCACCAGGAAATATTTTTATGACTAACAGTGAGAAGTTTCTGGGACCCAGGATAGGTTTCAACACATTTTTTGGCATTGTTTGGCATATATCCACTGGCAGAAACAGGAGTGATCCCACTGTGGTACCCACTCTGGTGTGTATGAACACCCTTCCCCCAGTGCATGTGCATGTCCAGAGCTTCCAGGCTGGAAACCCCTGTAGGGTTTCCTCATATGCAGGCACCCTTCAACCCTTGTAAAGCTGTCAGGGACAGAGCACATCCCTGCATATCAGAGCCCTGTGGAGCCACAAGTACAACTGGGAATTTTTTCTGTGTTCAGAACCTCTGATCTTCTATCATTTTTAGCAGTTTGTCACCTTCTCTGAAAAAAGCTGCGTCAAAACACATCTTCACGTTAAGTCTGGCTGCAGGGAGAGGGAGTACAAGATGGCACTTTCTTCCATCTCAGTTCCTTGGGGCTGGTTGTAGCAAAAGAAAGAGAGAGGAAATGTCACCATCTGCTTTGCTCCCAATCCTGTCTCCTGTCTCTGTCAACATGCTGCACTCTGCCTTTATTGTTGTCTTGAACTTTTGGCTGTCTCTGGATATTGTTCGGAAGGGCCAGAAGAGCTCAGCTCGTTCAACGACTTTCACAGCTACAGAAAATTGCTTCCTCCCTTCTAAGAGGGGAGGGAGAATGCTGACAATGACTAAAGAACACAGTGAGGTATCCCAGCGTTTTTGCAGAAGTCTCAATGATCTTCCCCTGTCCCAGTCCCTGAAAAAAAAAAAAAAAAACAAACTACAATATTTGGCAAAGCTGTGTATGCATACAAATGTATGTATCCAGTGTTTCCAAGTAACTTGGGAACCCAATGACTTTAGGTCTAGCCACAATTTTCTCAGCAGAAGCATACATAAAAATGAGGGTTCATTTATGAGCTGGAGCCAGGAATCATAATTACTCTGGTGAACCTGAAAATTTGTAGCTGATACAGAAACCATTAGTGAAGTCCTACATAAAAGCTTACACCCCTGCAAGGGAAGCTTTTTTTCTACATTCTAGTGTATACATAAATTTCTCTGTTTCTCTCTCTCACACATTCATTTTTATGAAGACAAGAAAATAATTAATAGGTAATTGCATTACCTAGGAAAGACATTCTACTCTTGGATATGTTTATGGAAATGAGGAACAATTAATTTATCATCAGTTTTATGGTAGTATTAAAAAATATTTATCTGCCTGGAAGGATTTGCATGAACTTTGATATCTGACTAATAGTAAGAGTTGGTTAATATTAAAATGAGCTCTTACCACAGCAAACCTACAACAGATCTGCTGTTATGGATGTGTATATTCTGGATTTAGAGGAGATACCAGAGTCTGTCCCAAAATAATATTTTAGGAAAGGAAAGGTCACTGTGAACTCTAAAGTTATGCCCAAAGTGATGAATTATTGGCATGGACAGCAACTACTTAACCTTCTAACTTTTATTTCTGGTCACAAACATTAATGGGTTTCTCTTGACCCCTGTGTGAGGAAGGTCAACATTATCCCTATTTCAAAGATGAGGAATTGTGCAGAAAAAAAAGCAAATGCAAGGATTTTTTATGCTTTTGAACCTCAGTTGAGCTGCTAAGTTATAATTGACTTGGCTCCCATGCCTCAGACCCGTATTATATGGGTATGATCTACAACTTATTCCTTTGCAGGAGGTCACAGCACCTGGGACATGGCTCTGTTGAGATGCTGGATCCAATGTGAAGTAGGAGCTAAATCCATACAGGGGAGAGGACACTAAGAGGCCTTAAACCTTCCCCAGCTTTCTCTTTGCCTCCATCCCAGCTGGGTGCATCATGTTTGTTTTTGGAAATTTCTGTCCCAGCCCTGCTGTCTGTGCTCACCCCTGGTGCCTCCTCTGAACCAGCAGAGTGTGTGCCAGAGAGCAGCAAAAGCCACTGAAGGAGGATGGCCTTGTACACAGTGACAGTGATCTGTGTTCCTTTCTGCTTTTCCAGATTTTGGGCACTATCCCTAATTGGCTTTGATCACCTGAGTAAAATGAAGTACTTAATCTTATACTCTTAATTAGGAGCTTCTCTGAAAACCAGAATGTATTAAACACTTTGTTCAACAAAATCTGAACAATAAGAGTAGAGCTTTGAGACTGCTTTTTATCCCAGTCTTCCATTCAGTCCACAATAGATGTAAATCCAGGTTGGCAATCTGAAGAAACTCCTTTGCCTCTGGAAGGGATGCTCTAAAATATGTTTTTGTTTTGGGCACCAGCTCACATACAAGAGAGCATCCACCCTCCATTTCATAGTTATAGAAACTGAATAATAAGGAAACAGAAATTAGCCTAGAATAAAAGATTTTGTGTGCTCCAGTACAATTTCTTGCATTCAAAAATTGTAGAGTCAAGAAATAAATATAGAGGTCTAATAAAAATAGGTCTATAGAAGATTGACCATGTGACATCACTGAAGTTCTTATATCTTGGTCATTCCTTTTTGAGCATTAAGATTGTGTGATGGAAGACCTCTGCTTCTCTCCTGTAGGCTGTGACAAGATGATTACTACATTAAGAGCATCAACAAAGAGAGCATACAGGTCACATGGAGGTAATGCAGCTTTAATGCTCCTTACACCACAGAAACTTTTCCAGATGAGCAGAATCTCTCAAAATCCCTGCTATAGATCTAGACAGCTGGCACTGGCGTGGGCAATTTTAAAGTCAGTAGGGATCATCTTTGAGCTTTTGTGGATTAAAGAGTTCCCTTGTCCTTGGTGAAGGATTTGGGCATTTCTTCTTACTCTCTTGTCTATAAATTACAAATCCCATTTTGATGACTGGCTCACACTTCTGCAGCTGAGCCAGCCCATCCTCAAAGCAGAACCTTTAGTTCTGTCCCTGTACTGACATCTGGACATTGACTTCAATATTTCATCATAAATTCCCTTTATTTGCACAAGTTAACTCAAAAAAAAAAAAAAAAAAAAAAAAGATCAAGATCCTGGGGTAGTTTCTTCAGGTAATTTTCCTCTGCAGGAAGATGTCAGCAGCAAGTGTAGATTTCTATTCCAGACAACACCATGACTAATCAGGATTGTTTGCAGGGATAGGAGCTCACTCATAATCCAATGTCTTTCAGGCTTGTTTTCCCTTCATGCAGGTACCTCCTTGCCATTTGCAATTCTGCTTCCCACCTCCCAGAAGAGCAGGCAGAACAGATATGATCATGCCTCGGTGACAGTGAATTTGAACATAGTGACCTAGTTCAGGCAGAAGGTTTCTTGGAATGGCTGAAAACAATTAAGCCGGAGAATTAAAGACCAGTCAGGCTAGCTTGAATTTCTAGAAAAACTGTTAGAACTGATAATCAAGTTACTGGAAAGACCTGGGAATTTAAAACAATGCTATGACTGTATAAAAATGTTGCAGTTAGAGCACTATTTTAAATAAATTGCAGTCACACACAGGCCAGTGTAAGCACTAAATATCTCTGGAGACTGCTTTGCAATCTGAAAATAAACCCAAGCCAAAACCCCAAATTCTCAGTGCAATTACCTTCATTTTAGGTTTTTTTTAAGTGCAAAACTCCTAACAAATTGAATTAATTCTAGAAATACTTATATGAAACATGAAAAGCTCAGAGGAAAACAAATCTTTCAAGTAGTGAGGTAGAAATCAAGTGTAAATTGCCAACATTTTTCAGGAGAGCAAGGATCTACACAATGAATTCCATCAGCTGAGAACTGTACCTCTTGCTCCCACCCATCACACATATGTTTTCAATGACTCCAAATTTTTTATGTGATCCTAAAATTGCAGAGAATTACTGGCAGTGCACATTTTAAGCTTCAGTATTTGAATACACATTTCAGTGGAATTGAGAATCTGCTTGTCATCCACTTCTGCCATTTTACCAGTGCTGAAACAGATTTGTTTGAAGAGTTCACAATATGCGAGGAAGTGGGTAAGGAAAAATTTCAGTTTTACTTCACCCAAATAAGGCAACACATGGCACTTCCTCTGGGAAGAAAAATACTGGTTTATTTCAGTTTTAGGTTTAAAGTCACTTGTGTGTCTTGGCAGGAAGACTTATCTGACAGGTAATGCTGTGATGAAGGTCTGACATGTTCTAAATCCTCCTGTCTGCTTCCTCAGCAATTGGGGGGGATGTGAATTAAACCACAGCTTTTCAATTTATGTGATGACAAAGAAAGCCACAGAAAGCAAATGATTCATTGCACTATGATTGTCTATCAGAATGAACAGTACTGAAAGCCTTGGAAATGAAAAGAATGTCTCCTGACAGGTCAGAAGACAAGGACAGCTCTCTGAATACCCAAAGACGTGTACAATAGAAAATAAACAGGACCTGAACCAGGTCTCAGGTTCAGGAACTGGGCCGTGATTATTCACCCTCTTTAGTTGTTAGCATGGTCCCTAGGCTGTATTTCCTCAGGGTCAAACAGAAATGCCTGGAACAATGTGAAAAATAGGATGTACATGGGACCATTCCCAGAAGACAGACTGGTTATAGCCACCTCCTTTTTGAGGGAAATGTGTGCCATAGAAGAAGGTTGTAATTTGTTTTATTTACTATTTATTTATTTAAATACCTCAACAACCAAGAGATTGGGTAAAGACTGGGACTGTCTTGGAAATGTATTTCAACATCACAACACATCTACATATAGTGCAGAAAGCATGTTTTTTGCCTTATTATTTTATCTGTCTTCCATTTAATAATGAAGATGCTTTCAGGGCAGCATGAATGGGTGATTTAGATTGCTTCTTTCATTTACAGCCACTAAGGATTCATAATGACAAAGAATTACATGAGTTCTTTTTCTTTGTTATTTGATTCATCTGAGCCTAGCTCTGCAGATCACAGGAAAATACACTGTGACCCTTTTTACCAGTCCTTTCCTAATTTCACAGTTTACTAATTTTCATAAATATCAAAAGGAACAAAATTATTAAGGAGTGCTTGGTAATTTCTGAAGTATCCATGCTGAAAATGCATAGATGATGATTATCATCAGCAACTCCTCCTGTAGAAGCTGTCACAGAGAGTCTTTATAAAATGTCTTGGTGGAAGAAGCCTGTTCAACAGAAACCTGAAACTCACTGATAAGTACTCAGATGCATTTTCAGTCAAAAATTTCTGGTTAATTTCAATCACCATATTGTTTTATTACTTTGAAAATATGAGCAGTATTAACTGAGATTATGCCTGTTATATAAATGAAATTAAAGCCTATCTTACAGTGTGGCTGCATACAATTGATATGGAAAGACCAAGTGCACAATGATTAGATGCAGGGGAGATGTAGCCAGACTCTTTCTCAGAGTTACTCAGTGAAAGATGAGACAGTGGTCACAGATTGCACCAAAAAAATTCTGAGTGCAATAAGGAAAAAAAAAGTCAAAATTAACATGGTCAAACATGGATATAATAATTATCTAGAGAATCACTAGTTGTGGCATATCTCTCCTTGGTGATATTAAAAACTTGATTGGAGAAGGTCCAGGGAAAACTAATGTAATTTTGGAGTTGGCACCGGTCTGCATAGGGTATTAAATCTGATGAGCTCCCAAAATCCATTCCAAAAAATTCTTCTATGGTTTGTGATCCAAAAATCCAAAAATACACTAATTTCAAGCTGTGATTAGAACAAATTTATAAAAAGTTAATGCGACAATTCTCCATAAAGCAAAGCAGTAAATATTATAGAAGTCTGAGAGCTCTACTTATACCTCCAATGTGCTACTAACTGTCCAGACACACCAAGGATGTCTGTGCTCCAAACTCACAAACTGTCACTCACTCAAACTAATATCCCTACTTATAGAGTGATCTGTCACTGAATGTGGGGACATACCACATAAATGTCTTCATCTGTAAATGTCTTCAAGTAACCTTAGATTTTACAGTGTGAGCAGACCTGATTGCTGAAGCTAAAAGAGTTTAGTGGGGGACTCTTCTCATTCTATGGCAGAAACCTTATTTTTTTTCAAGTGAATCATTCTAAACTTCACTGACTACAGTGACCAGAGTGCTGCCTGACTGTCCTGTGAGATTCCATTAGGACAAGTATGTTCTAAGTACATAATGTTGAGATGAATCTTGTCCAAAGAACTTTATAAAAGAGTGTAATATCATTGTGGCTAACTTCTATTCTACAAGTAGGAAAAAGGGTGCTTAAGGTGGTGATGTGATCCTCAGATGATATGTAAATCAAGTGAGAATGTGACTCAAAATTTTCAGCACTGGGTTAACCATGTCCTTCCATAGATTGCATGGTTGAATAATACCAGAACTACAACAAGGGAAGATAAGCTTTTATTAAATGTCATCTATTGCTCATTATGCTAATTAAAGATCTGGAAGGCTGTGCAGGACTTGGCTATGATTTAGAAGCAGCCTGTGTTCATATATGGTAGGCTGATCACACTGGCAGGCAAGAGAATAATGTATATATTACTTGCTAGAGAAATCTGTGGGTTTGAGGGTTTTAAGGAGGCATATAAAAACATAATCTTCTGTTTAGTAGTAAAATTATACTTTAGTATGAAAACTACAGAAGGAAAAATTTGTAGGAAAAAAAACACATTAAAATTTAAAGTTCAAGAAAACCTATTCCTGAAATCCTTTATACTCAGCATCTCTATTCACTGTGTTTAAAAAAAGTTTATGTGTGATGTAGGTGTCAAACCACCCTGGACTGGAATGAGCAGGGAATCCATGGAATAGCCCACTGCCACACTGCCAGCTTTGACAAAAATATCTTTGGAGTAAAAAATATTTACCTGGGTGTTACCCAACCCCTGACCTGGGCAAGTCACAGTGCCTGAAGCTCTAAGATTAATGCCCACTTTGTACCCCAGCTCCTTTATAAATGATATTTAAAATGTATGGCTTGTTCTGCTCTCCCTTATTGCTCAATAGATGTCAGGGTCTTTGATCAACTGCACTGGCATGAGTAGGATTTACTTGCATTACAAAATTAATGAGTTTTTACTTATACTGAGGCAACACAGCAGCAGTACTAAAAATCTCACAGTTTCAACATATATTAACTAATACTGAGGTTTCAAGGCTTCTTAGAGAGCAGATCCAATCCTGAGGATTCAACTTGACAACCTGCTTAAATCAAACTCTCAGTCTGGCATGCAAGCAGATAAGCTTTCTTTTTGGCCTGCCTTGGAGATGAGAGTCTAGTTCTTTATCCATAGGAATGATACAAGCTGGGTTTGGGTCTTAAATCAATGCAAATTCCTTGGCAGGTTGTATCTAGGTCTACATTTCTCATCATAACTTCTATCTAGAAATATAAGGAAGGAAAATGAAAATTACAAGAATCCAGGTGAAACCGGTTGGAAACTACTGACTATAAAACTTCTGCTCCTCTTTTTTTTTGCTGGTCTCTGTGGTGGATTCACTTTGGCTGAATGACAGGTGCCCACCAAATCTCTCTATCACTCCCCCTCCAATATAACAAAAGGCTCATAAGCTGAGACAAGGAAGGTCATTCCCCCATTACCATCATGGGCAAAACAGACCTTACTTGGGAAAATTGGAGATCTGAGAAACCAACTTTCTCTGGGGACAAAGGAAACTTTAAATACATTTTCTACAGATTGGTACATAAGGACACACAGGTTTATTTTACTTCCATTGAGTTACCAACAGCACAAATTGCCTGTCTTCATGGGATCCTTTGCAGGTAGGAGATTAACTTGAGATCTGCCTACAGAGAGGAGCAAGAGTTGCTATAGGGACAAGTTGAAGAGGGAAGTAAGAGAAAAATGAAAGCCTGGGAGTTTATCCAATCCACATGTCCTGTGATGTATGGAGCACTGCTCTTGTTACAAAGAGAAACTCTTACATTCCAGGTGTTATGAGACTCCAAGGTAATAGAATCTGAATATCCAGGTCTTGAAGATGTCCCCCAAACCCCAGAAGTTTAAGTGTTCCTTCATTTGGTTTGTTAAATCCTTTTGTAAGACAGTGCTGTCATTGATAATCAAGAAAATCACATAAGTAGGGATATAATCACAGAACTCTAAATCCTTCTTGGGTATATCAGAGGTAATGGAGAGATAATTCACAAAGATTAGAAACAGATGAAAGTGAGGCTTAGAACTGATTGGAGGATGCTCTTTTCCCCTCATGTCTGTTAATCCGTGTCTCAAAAATAATGAAAAACTTCACTCATATAGCAAAAAAACTTCAGAATTTTTGTGCTTGCCCAAAGGAGAATATTCTGCAAAACCCAGATGTTTTCCTTGCACACAAATCATTAAGTTTTGTAAAATTTTAAAATGTAAATAAAAAAATGTAAATAAAAAAAATGTAAATAAAAGAGAGCATGAAATGCTCTCTTTAAGTGAAGAATATCACTTGAAGAAGTAAAAGACATGAAAAGGTTGGTCAGTAGCTAAGGGTATGTTACCTGAATTGGCACACCTGGTCTGCTCTTTGCTGAGAAAATCTATACAAGGTTACATTGCACTACACAAACTGTCCCAAACTATGAAAACTGTGCAAACAGAAGTATTGCTATAATGGTTTTTGTCCATAATCCGAAGCAAAGACATTGAAGTTTTTTTAGGGGAAAAAAAAAATCATTGAAAACCAAAAATGGATGGGAAAATAAATTCAGAAGGAATTAGGAACTGAATTCTTTGTATGATCCTGGTGGGAATGAATAATGAGGAACTGGCAATAAGTATGTGGAGTGAAGAAAGAAGAATTATACATAGTGAGGCAAGAAAGGCATATACAGCATCAATGTGAATCAATTAGAAAAGTTTCAGGAGAATCTTCCTGACAGCCAGACCTATTCATTTGTCACTGAGCTCCCAAAAAAAGCTCTGCTTCTGGAGTCTATGTCAACTGTGCTAGATGTTTCCTGGGAACATTCATCCCTTCCATGGAAGTGAAGGTCATCTTAAGTAATACTTTTCCCTAGTTCATTGATGCACACTGGTCAAAACCATTGTGATATTTAAGCCTAAATCATGAGAGCAGCACTTTACACCCCTTTTACCATTCTAGGACTGTGCAACCAAAAATTATTTCAGCTCAAGACCCCATAACCAACTTGGTTGGTTATGATAAGCTGATAAGAGGGATGGAGCACCTCTCCTACAATGAAAGGCTGAGAGAATTGGGATTGTTCAGCCTGGAAAACAGAAGGCTTAGGGGTGACCTAATAGTGGCCTTCCAGTATCTGAAGGGAGCCTATAAGAAAGATGGAGAGGAACGTTTTACATGAGCATGAAGCGACAGGACAAGGGGCAGTGGCTTCAAACTTAGGGGAGGTTTAGATTAGATATTAGGAAGAAATTTTTTCCTGTGAGAGTAGTGAGGCACAGGAACATATTGCCCAGAGAAGCTGTGGCTGCCCCATCCCTGGGAGTGTTCATGGCCAGGCTGCATGGGGCTCTGAGAAACCTGGTCGTGTGGAAGATGTCCCTGCACATGGCAGGAGGGTGGAACTAAATTGTCTTTAAGGTCTCTTCCAACCCAAGCCATTCTATGATTCTACGATTTTACGGTTCCATGGTTCTGTGATTCTATGGTTTGATGATTCTATGATTCTGTATTCTGTAACTTTGGATGTAGAATAGGTGATTTCTGTATTAAACTGGACAGTTACATTTAACCTGAGTGAAGGCCATACTCTTGTTGAGGAACTCTGTTTTAAAGTGTCACAATTTAAGAGCTAATGAAACCAATAATCCTTACAGGGCTTTGATTTCAGTTGCTCTCTGCCCCACGACAATAGTGAATGAAGCAGCTAAAACTCTACAGCAAATGTATTTAAATAACTGAAACAGCAAAGAATAACCTCACAGGCTTCAGCTCAGTCCTGGAAGACTCCCACAGCCTCATAAGGGACCATCAGCTTGAAGGTTGCCTTTGTTTTGCCTCCTGGCTCAGAATGTCTCAGGCAGCTCTGCTCTTTTTGTGAGCAAATGCCTAACTGTACTTTCTTTCTATAAAAAATGAGGATAATTTATCATTATCTCACTAAGGCTTTGAAAGGCTCAGTGCCCAATATTGTCTCTGACTGAAAGCTCATGAATTCAGAAGATTGATGTTGGCACAATCGTGTGTCTTCCCTTTTAAGTCAAATATTTTCCCATAAATATTTTGAAGAGTGTCAAGCCTAACTAGATTTTAGAAATTAAACTAAAGGGTGAAGCATTTAGAAAATGTCTATTTTAACATTTTTGATTGCCATATTTTAATAATGGCATTTCAAAGTTTCTGAAATGAAACTTGTTAAATTTTGCTAAATGTATTTGGGTTAAGATCAGAAAGAAATATTGGATAGCTGCACTGAAGTATTCTGTAATTATGGGAAGGGGAAAAATACGAAAACTGAAAATCATCGACCCAAAAAAACAACAACAGAACTTGTATTTCTGATAGAAAGACACATTATTTTGTTTTCATCTTGAAGGAATTATTGGAGATCCCAATTCCTTCACAGGCTTTAAAATTAAGACATCTTAGTTTCCCAGACAGAAAGGCTTCCTTATGTAAATTCCTGGAAAGACACACAAAACAGGCTGTGCCTGAGGCTCATCCCTTCAATGTATTTGCTTTCTCCAATTTACTTTGTGATCATTGCTATCAGAGAATGCCACACTGACTTCCAGAGGTGAACACACATTACCATTCCTCACTAAACCTGAAAGTGGCATTATGGCTTCTTCTAGCTCCTGTAAAGGTTTCTGCCTTGGTAGAAGCTGGATATGGACATTTAGGTAATCCTTGTCTTTCCTAACTCTAATCCGCTGCCACCCAACCTCGCTCACAGTGCTTGGATTTTCCTTGTTCTCTGGGACTAGGAAAAGGAGAGAGCAAATGAGCTCAGATTACACATCAGTAGTGATCAAGTCATTAGTGTGCCTTGAAAAGCACAGCCCATGAGCCTGAAGAGTTCTGACAGAAATCTGGCCAGAAGTCATTCAGAAACCAGAAAAGAGGAAAAATTTCTTCCAAGCCCACAATTTTCCCTGCTGGACCACTCAGCTATTCCTCAATCTCATTCCCTTCCCACCATGCACAATTCTGAAACAGTCTTGAATAAAGAGTGCATTAAAAAAGCTGTTCTGGGGGGTGCCTGTGGGCATAGAGGAACTGCAGATCTCTTATTCTCCTGTGCCAACACCATGTGCTGAACATGACCAGTCACAGCACAGGACTTCCTAAGCCCTTATACAAATTGCAGCTGTCTACACCCTTCCAGCCCTGAGATGGGCCAGGAACAACCCAGTCCTTGTGTACCCTTGCTTTTTGGCAAGAATAGAGCAATCCCCAGCACACAGAAAGTGTCAAACAACCCCATGGGCTACACAAGCCACTCTCACACCTCCAGCTCTACAGAGGGCATTGCTGCAGGTGGGATGATGAACTAATCTGAGACATGCCTGCCCCAGCATGCTGGCAGACTGAGTTCACAGAAATACAGGATCTCTTGGGCAGAATATTCAGTAAATTTTCTTTTTTGTCAGGAAAGCCTCATCATCTTCACTCAAGAAAAACTCCAGCCAATTGGTCAAGGAGGTAATTTATGAAAGGTTAGTTAAGTATTGGACAACTGGTCTTTGGATAGTGTTGTTCTGCATAAAAAAGAAAATGGACATGATTGTTTCCTTGGTGAACAGAGGAGGTAGACTGTCTCTTCGCAGCTCAGGTGAGAGTCTTCTAGCTTTTTCTTTCAAAAAAACAGCTTGAGTTAAAGATGGTGTTATTATACTGGCAATTACATAGTCCCACTTCAAATTTCTAAGGGGTCTGTAAATTGCTTTCATGGTGTTTTCAAACCAGCTGGTGGCTGTGTTGGCTGACTATCTAAGTTATTAGTGAATGATTGGGCACACTGCTAATCACTGTGCACTCACAATGCCAGCTTTGGCAAGAGATTTTGCTTCCTTAAGGAATTTCCTATTCTGCGAATCAGAGTTTAGCACCAACCAAACACCATCTATCAAGACTAAAATCTGCCTTACACAGCATGAATTATATTATTACATTCATTTGCAGCAGTAAGTCTCTTGAATGTCTTGGTTGTTTTTAACATATACTCAGTTTAGGAAAGCAAAGCAATTCTTCAGAATGAGTTTTCAATTTGTACGCTTGAATGGTTTAAATTCCATTCCAGCAATACATAATGCATTGCTACCATGCTCTGTATCTAATTCAGGCTGCTTGGATATTAAGACAGTAACCACTTATGTATTGTTATCAGTACTTAGCAGATTGAGGACAATCTTAGAATGAAAATCACTCCTAGCAGGTTCTGCATTTGGTAAAGTTAAGGTTGACATCAAGACAAACCAAGGAACAGTGGAAAATAAATTACTGTGCACTTTCCCTTAGTATGTTCTAGAGAAAATAAAAGCTTTTTTAATGTTTTCAGCCTGACCAGCGTTGACACAGCCCACTGCTTATGAGAAATGTCATGCTAACTGTATTGCAGTTTCTACCACTGCCACCGGTCTTGTTAGAGATTAATTTAGGATTTGAAGGAATAGATGAATTTATGTGCAGCTCCAATATATTTTCATGATGTTAAGTCCTGATGCAAAACTGAATGAAAGGATTCTAGCACTGCAGCATGGATCACACGCTTTACAAATGGAGTGGCAAAGTAAACCCACCCCAAATACACCCATCTCCTGCAGAGCTGGGACTGAAAGGGTCATGCAACATGCACACACTCCTGACCTGGAGTCATGGGTCTCTGAAAGTATCATCTTTCAGAAAACCAAAAATGAGTTTGTTTGCCACTTACAGTAATTTTAAATTTGTTAACAGACAAATTATTGATTCTTGCACTGAGAAAAAATTCAATACAAGTCACTCTGCTACTTAAATTCATATTGATGTGTCAATTTTATGCACTGTTTATACTCTTTTTTTTTGCCATAATATTCCTATGCATCTGGCAAAATACATTTTAGGGATAGCTTATTGAGGCAGAGGAAACTTGAACACTCTTTCAAATGCAAAATGAAGCACTTTGAAATTAATTTATTTTAAACTGAAATTAAAAATAAATGTGAGCAGAAAAAACCACCCAGATTTCCTACGCTGCAAAGAAAAAGTACATGACAAACAACATTTTTTTAAATCTAATATCATCTAATATCACTGTTAACAGTGAACTACATTCTCAATTTAAAAAAAAATTTGGACTTTTTCACACATTCTTCAAATTTTTTTTGCTTGTTTCACAACAAACAAAAATCCCATTATTACATACACACATACATTATTGCATTTAGGCTGGGAGTGATATCTTCTGGATGTATTTCAGAACACAGAATTGACAATGTCATTCAGTCTTTGTGTTGTAAGTGGCAAGAAAATAGTTCCTTCTTTTTCTTCCTAAGGACCTTTGGATTTTATGCCAGGATCAGGGTTGATGGCAACATTTCACAATGATGACACAGCTCTAGACCTGCCTAGGACACACCTGGTTCTTGGAGTCTTCTGTTCAAAGCCTGCTGCTCACAGAGTAGTGGAAAAAGATGCAGTGGAGGGGTGAAGAAGTCCCCTTTCTAGCGGAATTTTAGTGGAGGTAGACTGTTAGTGCCAAATCCTGGCAATTTCTGATCAGTCTTTCTGTGTGCAGGTACAAGGTTTTATAAAATCTGTTTTACAGACAAATTTATATCCTTTGCACAAGTCAGAACTTGAACAGCTTTCAAGGATGTCAGGCAAATATTTCATCTTTTCAATTTTTGCTAAATAGTGATGTATCATAGGCTACAGTGAAAGCAAAGCAGCACTGGAGACATAGACCTGGATATCCAGATATTGCTGTTTTGGCTATGCCACAGGCTTCACATAAATTTAACCAAATGTTATTGCTTCTGTCTGAAAAATCTTACAAAGACCTGAGGAGACTTATGAAGGAGCTGCTTGTATGATTCAAGATGGTTGCAGAATTTCTGATGGTTTGGGTTTACACTGAAAACAGGCCAATTTGAAAGTCCCACTGGGTCCTCTGGCACTGAGGGCACTCTCCATGGGTGAGTTTCCATACTCCTGCCAGCTGGCTGACAGGGAGCCCCAGGGTCCTCTCTCCAGCCATTTCAGTGTCTGCATTTCAGTGCAGCTGCCCAGCTCCCCAGAGCACCCTGTGCACTAAGGTCAGGAAGGTGGTAATGGAGGAGCAATATCTTTGGGTTGCCCATAAAAGTGGTCATTGCACAAGTTCCATGCTACACAAAATTCTCTGATTTTTGCTTCCCATTCTCAACCAAGGTCATGCCTGTCACTAAGCCAGCTAACACAGAGGGAACACACAAACCAGCAGAAGTCAAATGTCCAAACCATTTCAGGTTTGGGGGCATGAATATTGGTTTAATAAAAGTTACTCCGTCCCCTAGTAAATTTTTCTTATTCATAAACTTTCCCTTCACCACTCCTGTTTCCAGGCTTCTGCAGAGTGGAAACAAAACTAAAGGAGAATGTACAGCAGTTCATGGCATAGAAATCAGGTTCAAGAACATCATCTGTCATCAGCATGGGGATTTTTGTGGGAAAAGCATTTTTCCTCCACTCACAATAAATGAATTCCTAATGCAAACAAACTACATAGCCTTCTCAAAAAATCTTGCAAACTGAAAATTTCAGCTGAAGCATCATCAGGTAACTGAAAACTCAGCTCCACAACCTGCAAAGGCAATAACATTTTATATGCACCTGCCATTACTACCTGCAGATGAAGTTTCAAGGGGAAATGAAATTTCTTTTGTGATGCAGCCACAAACTTAATTTTTGAGAAACATCTAAGATAACCACACATGACCTTGCTAGTATACTACCTCACAGTGCTAATTAACAGCTATTACTTGGAGATCGTTTCAGTGGAAAATAAATCAAATCAAGTATAGACCAAATTTTTCAAGGGATATATATTCAGGTATCTGTTTGTACCACCACTAAACTTGTCTACTCTCTTTTGGCATCTTCATCATTCTCTTTTAATGAAGGCTATAAAACAGAGATATAATTGAGCCAGTGGCAGGAAGAAAACTATCCTTTAACAATTTTAATAGCTTCTGAGCAAACCCACATAGTGAGAACCAGCCACCTGGACACTCCAAGGCTTAACAGATAGCTGTGGTAATGGTGTTCCAATAGCACACCTTGCCTGAGACATTTCTGGATCCTGTGATCACTGCTGCGTTGGCACGAGCTTTTAAAGCTCTAGCTTAGCAGAGTGCTTAAAAGCATCCTTGGTCTTCAGCAGTAATAAAGCAGCTCAAATGTTTAAATTAGACAAATAACTGCCATGATAAGCCATGAATTGATGTACTATAGTTAAATGAGGGTCTGAGTCCTAAGCCTCCAGAAAACACATTCAGGCCATGGGACGTTGGGGGTTTTCTCCATCTATTCTATCTGTTCTATTTTAGTGAGTACTCAAATGAGAGTGCCTATAGTGTCCTTAGGAAACAGAACTCTGATGGACTGAGCTTCCAGGAGTGTCCTGGAAATGTGATAATTGCTTCCCTGGAGCTCTTCCCTCTTGCTAACACAGCCCAGATTGTGGTTGGTGCTCTGTGACTCAAGGATACATTATTTACTTATGTTCAACTTGTCATCCACTGGACCCTGGGGTCCTTTTTTCTTGCTCAGGCAGTCTGTGCAGGGCTTTGCCTTTGTCTTCACTAAGCTTCTTGAGGTTCCTACCAGCCCATTTCTTCAGCTTGCAGACCCACATGAATCTACCTTCCACCATTTCAACCACTCTCCCTAGTTTGGTTTCAACTACACACATGTGAAAGGTATATTCTGCCTGTCACTCAGGAAAATGACCAAAATAGTGATTGCTTTTGGTTTCAGAACTGAATCCTGATCCTGTGGAATCACCAAAGTTCTAAACTCTCCACTCTAGTCCAGATGGATGTAGCGAGGAGTTTATCAACAGAGCTTGGAGTAGTCTCATGTACTACATCCTGGGAGCTGTGCACAAATACATCAACGCATCTCTGCTAAACTCAGATTTATGCTACCTTACCTCACCTGCTTGAAATCAGAGCTGTTACTATCACCATGCCTAAATTCAGCAGCAGTTTATATTGCAGACACCTGATCTAACAGTCTAGAATCCTACTGCTCTCAGAGGGAACCAGTCAGCAGAGCTGGTGGAGCTCAGGCTGCTCCTATGCATGAGACTCGATGTACTCAGGCATAAACCAAATGCCAACAACTCTGTTCACTGGGTCTTCTCCAGTGATGCAGAGAAAACCAGGATACTGTGTTGGATGCGGGTCATGAGTAGTCAGACCACCTCCAGCCCCAGAAGCCAGACCAGGCTTGCTACTAATGCTCCCTCCCTCCTCAGTCAAGAGACACAGGCTCCTCTTTGGGACAGTGCTTTAGGAGTCTGTGATACGCATGTCTGTATATCTTCCCTTCCCTCTGCTGGCTACACACTTGGTTTCTTGGATATGTAGTCAAAAATGGTGAAACCTGCTCAGTCTGCCAGTGTGACAAATGGAAAAGGCAGTCCTGATTCCATGTCAGGTCTTTATAAAAGTAACTGAGGGGATTGCTTTCCGGAAACACCTGCCTAGCACTAATTTTCACATGTACGTCTGCATTTCTGAGGTGCTAATAAGTTGCCCTCAATGTAATTTAGCAAAGCCTGGCATGCATTCTCCTTGCCCTGAGGATGCTTTACTCTCTTTATTCAGGGCTCTTTACCTGTAATGGCATGTTCTGGTACATATTTAAAAGGTTCAGCTTAATAGAGCCATGGTTATGTTTAGTAGATTGTGAGAGGGAAAGCTGCTTCTTTGACAGCAAGTATAATTTGCCCAGTTTTGCCCTCTTGATAGAGAAGTCCAGCAATTTCAGCTAGGAAAATCCTAGGAATAAAAACTCTATCTCTTGTTAGAGATAACAGCATGGCAAACAGCTATAATGTTTCAGGATTCTTCATTCCCTGTTGTTTTTGCACTCCTTTCCAAACATTAACATTACTGCAAAGGTTGCTATGTTTGGGTTTTTGGGGTTTTTTTTTTAATTATTTTGTTTTATTAGGCATTATACAAACATGTTGTGCTAAGTAGAAAGAAAATGAGCACAGGAGCAGCTGGCCATTTCTTGCTATCTGCATGAGCTAGGTGAAAATACAAATAACCAGACTCCCTTACCATGTGTCAGGCACCAGGTTTAGTTTGACTGTAATTGCTCCCCCGATTGCCATGCAGAGAGCCTCAGCAGCAATCTCAGCTTTGCAAAACCATCATCTTCTCCTGCAGTTCACAGAGGTGAAATAAGGATGCAGAACTATCTCTGTTGCTCCAGATTCCAAAACTTTTTCTGTCCCTCTTGCCAACAAAAGTCCAACTTTACTTTGGTCTTAGCTGAGAGATACTTTACTATTCCTAGTATAAGCAAGATGGCTTAATTGGTTAATTATTATTGTCTATTACACCTTATCTTTCAGTTCTACCACCACTTTATCCAGAAAAGGAACATAGCTTTCATATAGTTCTAAAAAGATAAAGATGGAATGTGAATTATTTAAGGTTGATTTCTGATGCAGCAAATATGCATATTTTAAAGATCTTATCATGAGCTATATTTCAGTTGATCAAAATCTAGCTAAGCTCAATTCCATATATTTCTTTTTCCTTCAAAATTATTTAAACTCATTTTTATGTACCTCTCCCACACTACTCATATCTTTTCTATCCATTAAGATGCCAACAGAAAAGTAATTGCAAACACAAACCAGTGCTTTATATCTCCCATCTCACCCAACTTTTACTCTGAGTCAGCAAACAGATTTTCAAAATAAATCAAAGGCTTCCCACTTCCTTGTGGTGAGACACATCACATTACATTAGAGCCATCTTTCAAACTCTCCTACTAACTGGGCTGAGAATATTAAAATAAACATAATTTCAAATTCCAGTCTTGGCAACTTAATAAAAGGGGGTATCTTGGTATTTTTAAATTATATTTTGTAGTGGCTTTCAAGCACACTTTACTGGATGTCTTATTTGTAACAAAAGGACAAGTTTTTATGTATAGAAAAATATTTCATATCATATTTAAGCATCTGGACAACAATTATTAGTTTGACCTTTGTAAAAGGCCATCCCTGCAGAACTGAAATGATATTTCCTTAACTCCTGCCATTTTTTGCACTTCTTCCTTTTCCCTACAATTTCTTCATTCTCACAGCTGAGTGAACATTTAAGAGAGCACCAGGTAGGGGGAAAAAATTTGTAGACCTTGTCTCCAAATTATGTGATGAAGAGACATTCTGTTAATGCATAGTCCTCCTCTTTATCTCCCCCCTGAAATGGGGACTTACAATCTCATGTCAGACTTATCCATTTTTTTTTGCCTCCAAAGCAGGGGCTATCAAAATCTCACTGACAGAAGTCACCTATATGAGTCAACATGAAAAAGCAATGAGTATGTCATATATTTTTGCATTGAAATAGGTCCACAAATTTTGCCCAGCTCTGATACGAAGCCAGCACTAGAATGAAGGCTGCTTTGCATCCTTAACTATAAAAGCTGCAACCTGCACAAGTCTGATAACAGTTCACAGTTACTGCTGAAACACTTTTTTTCCACCTTGCAAGAAACTCCTTTAAGGGAGAAAATTGCAGTGCATCCATTAACACCAATAACTTTGCCTTCCATCCATCCCAGGCTTCATGCATGCTGGGGCTGCCAGAGAAGAGATCCCACAATTCTGGGTGGAAAATAAGCCTTACACTGTGAAATCAACCACATTCCACTGGGATACAAGTCAAACCCTTCATGACAGCTGTGGTCAGCCATGGTGATTGTTTTTCTGTTAAACCAAAGTTCACCCTATTTTGTTCATTTGCTTTGCTCTTAAAGAAAAGGATTTCAAGCTCACAGGAGTCCAGGTTCTGGAACACACCTCCTTGTCCAAATACCAAGCTGACAGACTGAGCATCTATGGGCTTTCCTCCCACTCCATCTCTCCAGAGACCTGCTAAGACTTTGCAGTTGAAATTAAATGAGCTACCCCATAATTTTACATGTAACTTGTCACCAGCAGTCTAAGTAATGAAGACACCTGCTGGTTGCTCACCACCCAGGCATCAGAGAGATCTCTCCTGGCATCGATTTTAATTAGTTCATTGCAATGCTTTTTGTCTTCTCATCCTCTTTTCATCAGAAAACCTTCACCCATACTCCTTTCAAAATCCTACTCTGCAGATCTTGAATTGTGCTGAGCTGTAGCTGGCTCAGAAATTGGACCCCTTGTGTTCAGAAACTTCACTACTGAAGGTAGAGCAATAGAGCAATTGCCCTCTCTTATGCCCTACTTATGCCCTATATATGCAGTATAAATGGTTTGCATACCTTGTGAATCATCTAAATTCTGTAGATTGACATTAAAAATTTCTGACCTCATTGAAAATGAAATCTTCCAGCCTCTGATACTGAGAAGTCAGAATTCATTACTGGATGAGCAGAACTGCAGCTACACATCATAACAATTTTCACCATGTGCCATAACTTTATAACAACCCTTTCCCTAACAGCAGACAAGATGAGGTACATTTGATCACATGTAGGCCAGTTCCTTACAGAAAGAACCATAGTGGGAAAAGAAACTTTAGAATATACAAAAAACCTATTATCACCATGATCTGGTACAGATACAGAGAAAGGAACACATGAACCACAGCACGAGAGTGCCTGCAAGAGTGAAGCACAGCCCCAGTGCCAGTAATTAAATGCCTGTGAGGCCTTTGTGGGCTGCTAACAACAGAGATGTGAACTTTCTAGGGCTCTTGCTTTGCTGCTTAAGGTTCATCCTCTGCAGCACAGGACCAGGAATGCCTGTACTACCAATTAAAAGAAGGGGACAAAGAGAGATTTCAAGCACTGAGCCCTTACTACCTACAATTAATGTAGCGATTTTCAGACTATTACAGCTAGTTCTTCTATGATAAATCTTATTTTTTGAATGAGGCTATTTCTAGCTTAGAACAGCCTGTGCTGTTTAGTAATTGCTCACCTCCATGACAAGGGTCATTGTGTCTCCAGAGATCTGCCCTGAAAATATTCCCTGAAATGGTCTCTGAGCCTGCCCAGGACAAGTAAGGAGTATGCCCTTAAAGAGGGGTTCCAGGAAGGCTCTCTGGAAATAGGGGGTCTTATTTCTTGAACACAGGCTGTCAAATTAAAAAATACATTACCAAGAAGAATAAGGCACTTAAAATCTGTTTCAGAGGCTGATGACTTGAGGGTGCAAAAAACACAAACAAGGAAAATTTGAACACTTGTGATGATACATGCTGTGTATCTGCAAACAGTGCCAGGGAAAGGAAGACACTTAGAAGCTGCTTTATGTACCTGCTTTAGGCATTTAATAGCTTCCATTTACCTCAGTTAAAGATGGAGAGGTATTACATTTTTGAGGACTGTAACATTCCCTATAAAAAAAAATTTATGTGTACAATGTTTTCTGCAGAGTGAAAAAATGGAGGGAGAAGAGGGAGCCGTGTGAGTGATCTGGAGCTGAAGAACCAGTCATGGGGCTTCTATTAGTGACTGACAGGAGAGCACCTTCCTCTGGCACTGGGGCAAAATATTCAGGCAACAGCTGCAAGTTACAGGGATCTGTTGGCCACGCTGGTAATTGGATTTATTTCCTGTCTGCATAAATAATTTTATTGGCTCAGTAGATGGGAGAAAAGCTACAATATGCTCAGCTGGAGTCAGGGTGGTGGGAAGCTCTTTACCTGGCTTTGTGCCTGCAGCTCCACCTGAGAACCAGAGAGAGATGGAGAGACAGGCTCTGTCAGTCCCTGGGAGACCTGATGAAAAGCATTTCAAATTTGCCACATGAAGGAACTCACTCACTCCCATCTTCCATTTCTGTAATAGAGATGGGAATTGGAGACTGTTTTCCCCCAGCCTCATGCCACTGACCTGCTTAGAGGAGGAATGGGTTTCTCACAGAGAAACCTTCCCCCAAACTTTCTCTCCTGTAGAACTTGATGCATATTCTTTTCCAACTATTCCTTTTTCCCCCAGAAGATCTAAAAGTGAAAGGTGAGTGCTTAAAAGAAACGAAAATAAAAGAAAAAGGGAAAAAAACCTCAAACACAAGCATAGAATAACAAACAGAAATCACTTTTTTTCTCCTATAAAACTTAAAAAAATACCTAACCCTTCTGTTTAGGAAAATCTCTAGAAGAAAAAAAACATTTTGCAAATTACATTGATGATGTATTTTTGCTATGAAACTGTTTCAGTGAAAGAAGGACTTCAGCTTTTTTATCTTGAACTGAGAGGAGGCTTGAAACCTCCCAGACCAAATACAATAAACTGAATGGGTAGAAGTGCATGAAACAAAGCTGTTGAGCAGAAAAGCCAGCTATCTATTTATAGAAACTTAGACACGTCAGGGCAAAATGATCCAGTCAATCTGGAGCTGAGGTCACCTTTTTCCAGAGAGTCATCTCACAGAATCACAGCATCATTTAGGCTGGGAAAGACTTCTAAGATCACTGAGTCCAGCCATTAACCTAAATTTGTCAGGTCCATCACTAAACCATGACCCTTACCTCCTCCAGCCTTGCACTGGAGGTAGGTGTCCCCCCATGAAGTATGACAGTTCCTTTAGCTATTTCATTGCCCCTTTCTGTCAAAAACACCAGTGTTAACAAAAAACTTAAACAGAACTAAACCAACCAAAAGACAAAAAATGCTGGCTTTAGGTATGTTTGTTACACTACTAGCTTTGGGCAGGAGTGGCTGAGGAGGGGTGAGGTGCCTATTCACACCCATGAGGAGATTTTGACTTCTACAGTGGGACAAGAAGGAGCAGCAGAAGCTGGTGGCACATTAACCTCAACCCCACCAATATTAATTAAAATATCTGAAGGGAGGTGTCAAGAGGATGGAGCCAGGTTCTGCTCTGTGGTATTGAGCAATAGGACAAGAGGCAAGGGGCAGAAAATCATGCAGAGATTATTTTGACACAAATATTATTATACCACATAACAGCTTGCTCTGTTGTTCAGCCTGTGCTAGAAACAACTCATCCCACTGGCTACAGTCTGATCTTTTCAGCAGACTTGCACACTAACCCACCTTCCTCTCCCAAGGACAGTTCAACCTTCCAAGGATCATAATTAATCATCACAATACCAACTCCATCCTTCTTGTCAACTTTGAGCAATTGGACCTTTCTGTGAGCCCTCCCTCACCACCCAATTATCTCCATAAGGCCTTTTAATTTGAAAGAAGTTCTAGAAGAGCATTAAAAGCAGTTTTACTGCTATTCGAGACACTAAACCCTCTGAATGGCTACACTGCTTTTTGAGGAGTACCTCATCATCCACCTTCATCCAGTACCCAGGAAGTCAAACCATACATTAGGTGTTGTATGAAAATAGAAGAAAATTCCACCTCCTACATCAGCCAACAAAACAAGAGTTATCAGCTGGATGCTGGGGATGAAGACATAACAAGACACTTTTGGTCAGCACAAGAGTAGAAGGCCTCTAGTAACCAAAATACTAAATTAATTGGCAGAAAGGAATATACTCCTTTTCTTCAACCTCTCAGTTATACAAGCCATTCATCATATTCCAGACCATGATCTTAACTTATGAGACATATTAATTCCAAGCTGCAATGTGCTGTTCCATATTAGTCACTGCTCCTAGAATTTCTTATGATACTAATTAAGCCCTGAGATTCTTAAATTCTCTAAGCTGTGCACTGTGTTTATATTACAGAACACAGGATTTCAATTGAGCAGCCAGCTCATTATTGCTCATGCTCAGACTGTGGGATAATGAGCTATTACTGCTTGCCTCAGGTGATTCCTGAGCTAGGAGGCAGCAGGAGGAAGAGCTGCTGTGTGTGTAGCTGATGGCATTGTCTCACCATGGCAGCATTTAGGAGAGGTTGTCATAAGGAGAAGCCCAAAACTCCAGGACAGAAATCAAAAGGAAAAATCAAGGAGAGAGTGTCAGAAGCCTGAAGTTCTTATTTTCTCTTAGTGGTAGAAATAATTAAGCTCACACTTTTGATGGCAGATTATTATTTCTCCCAAGCAATGATATTTGACTCATGGAGCAGAAGAAACATCATCACCATGGACAAAAAGTAGATAGAAATATCTTTTCAGTCTTGAATGTAATTGCTGAGATGTTACATTCTCCTGTCTTCTCCTACCACCTGGAATGACTAATCTCATCTACCAATGACTGATTCTACCTTGTCTGTTGGCTTTTTTTGATTTTTGTAGTTTATTATTTTCATAAACTCACTCTGACATTACAGAGAAGATATCCGTAAAACATCTCTTATTCTTAAAGATCTTTGCAATTCAATCCTTTTCTACAATAATTGCTAGGAAATGCTGCTTTCACTCTTCCATAAACTGCTTTTTAACCTATGTGAATAGGAATCACCAGATAAAAACAGATAAAATTCTAGGTATTCGGCATTCACCATATCAGAACTCCTGTGGCTACTGTTCACATTTTATCCTCCTTCTCAGAAGGATTTGAAGTGTTATATCTTGTTTGGGATGCAGTGGTTGAGATGGGACACTAGGTTAAGTATAGAATAAACAATGTGAGGAAATGAACTCTTACTCCCCTGTCTCCCAGACTTACCTCTAAAGTAATATTTTGTCCACCTCAAACTCTTTATTCAGGCTTTAAAAGGCAGCCATCTACAGCTGTCCCCACATCACATTCCATATCTTTTAATAACAACATTATATATTGGTAGTAACAGAGATAAGGATGCACCTTTGCTGTGTTCTGACTGCCAATACTTAGAGGAGTGAAAGAACAATGTGTGCTTCCAGACTAGGAACCAGGCTAGGAGGACACAGGAGGTCTCAGTGCTGGATGGGACCCAGGTGCAGGGAGAGCAGTGATCCTTGGAGTGAGTGATCCCGTGCCCCGGCTTCCCCTCAGGCAGAGCTAGTCCATTCCTGCAGAGCACAATCTGTCAGCCAGTCAAAAATGGTATAAACCAGCAAGCCTCCCCTCATGATCAAGGGAGAAGGGCCTGAGAAAAGACCTCTAGTTAACACACTTGGCACTACTGATGCCCTTTGATGCTTTACTCTGGTAAGGAATACAAAAACACATTCCAGCCTGGAGTTCAGAGTTTGTATTCTGCACGTCAACAGAGAATAAAGCCATGATTTCCCTCATGCCTGATACTGATGTAATAAGCTTGAATTTTGCACTGTAATCCTGGCTTCTCAATTTATTTCCACATTTAAAATAAAGGCAAGATATAATCAATTTTGAACAATATTTTCAGCTGTGTCACTAGAGAGAGCATTTTTTTTCAGACAGTAAGCAATAGCATTGAGCACACTTGCAAAGGGTCTAGAAAAAAAAAGGCCTGTGAGGAGCACTTGTGTTATCTGCAAATAATTGGTGTTCAGCAGGTTTTAGGGCTGACAGCCCTGCCTGACCCATCTTTTGTTTTAATTGAGACAGCACCTTCCACTGAAGACAATACAACACATCTACCCCCCCTTTCTTATCTAAATCATATCTGTTGTGAGGTTGGTGCTCTCCAAAATTGTCACCAGACAGGGGGACAGTTACCCAAAAGACTCATTATGAGACATCAGCAACTCCAGCACTTGTTTAGTTGAGAGAGACTTCTCAGAGATTTTTAATTTCTCTCAGATCCTGGAACAACAAATCTATCCAGCATGCATGCGATAAAGCTGGCATGAGAAAATGAGTGTAAGAGCTGAACTTCCATTTCTCCCAGCTACTTTAAATAATTTATCACTTCTAGTACAATTAGATTTACTATTTCAAATCAAATCAAGACTGTAGATTATAGTCTAAAATAAATAGCTAATTGTATGAAATAGCCCAGGCTATAAACTGTGGGCAAAGCAGATGGACAATGGAAAAGAAGACAGAAAATAAGCAAATGGGAATAAAAATGTGGGTATCCCAGGTGGAGGTACTGCTCAAAGCCAATCAGCAGCAGTAATCACAGCTGACAGAGACAAAATTACTCTGGAATCACTGAAGTAGAGAGGGATGATTGACTGGTGGTATGCACTCTGTCTCTTCTCTGCCTACTACAAATAAGGAAAAAATTATTAACCATTTATACAAGTGATAATCAATCAGCAACATTAAAAACCCTCACAAAGTTTCATATCCTCTGTCCCCTCAAAATTCTGTCAAAACAGATGTTATCTACAGCATTGCCTAAAGGGCCAGCAATGTCTGTCTATTTCAAAAAAAATCCGTGTTATCCAATTTACTGAAATCAATCTCCATGTGCAGATTAATTTGGGGCTGTAGATCTGTGAGTGCATCTTAATTTCCTCAGTAAGAAAAGAAAATGAAATCATGTCAGGAAGATAGACCAGCTGTAAGAAAAGAGCTGGCTGATAGCTATGCAAAGGGCCCTTTAGGGCTATCATGTTTACCGAATTTAAAAGGCTGGCACCAACAAAAATGTGAGACGATATCGCCTTTTATGAAAGCAAAATCCAGAAATGTCTTTTGAGGTCAAAAACAGAAGATAGCTTTTGTCAAACCTGATTTCTTACTTCATTGGAAAACACCCTAAAGCTTCCTAGGCTGGAGTTTGATGTTTGAAATGGCAGTTTTCAAAATACTACATTTTTATACTTTAAGAACAAATAAGAAATTTGGCATCAACTAATGCCTGAGTTTAGCACAGCTCCCTGGCTTTGCTTCTGTAATTTGATTCACTTTTTAAAAAATCAGCATAGTGTCACCCTGATTTTTTAAGATCTTCTAGCCTTCTGATGTTTTCATTCTTATTGCAAACTTTCCCACACATTTTCTGTAAACAACTCAATTGTTTTGCATTCCTTTATGGAGGTGGAGAAAGTTGATGGATTGGTAACCTGTCCAGTGTCATTGGAGAGGCGGCCCTTTCACCCTCCAATCCACTGTCAGTTTTATAAAACTATAAATACTGGAGTCAGAAAAATAAAGTTCTCTTTTTCACCTTTCAGCTGCAGCGTTCACGCATGTGTTTTCTCGTGTCCTATAGTGACAGCATAGTAAACAGTTTTCCTGTTTTAAGGTAGGTTTCCTTTTCTATGGTAGGTTTATTTCCCATACCAAAGCCTTCTTGTTCTCAGGCATCACACACAAAGACATAAAAACTGATGACTCTTCTTGCTCCCCTGCTTTGGGAACACCCTCACTTGCCTGCCTCTCCTTCTTGCCAGAAGGACTGTGTGGTTCTTTCATTCTCCCCATACTGGAGGCTCTGTGAAGGATGATCTATCCTGTTAAACTGTCTTTAAGCAGGATGAATGCAATTACCTGAGCTGGAATATATCCAGAACTCTGGATTTAACAGCCATTAAAAATCTTGTTGAACATTTGTCATACCTTCTGAAATCGCCACACACAGTGACAGCTTGGCATCTGAGAGATGGTAGTTCAGCACAGCACTGCTCTTACACTGCTGCATTTGCTCCTCAAACAAAGAAGTGAATGTCCCAGTCATGGGGACAATGTGATGGATGGTGCTTCAATGGACTTTGCATTTCTCATATACTTTCTACCCAAACATCTAAAGAAGGGCTGAATTAAGCTTTGGCAAGCCTCCAGGTTTGGTAACTGGCTGTTAGCTGCAGCAGAAGAAGACAGAAATGTGGCTTGTCAAAAGTCACAGAGCAAATTTTACAGCAGAGCAGGGGATAGATGTATCCTGGAGTGCTCACCTCTCCTGCACAGAGCTCTCTCCTCCTCATGCCAAAAGCTCTACAAGAGTTTTAAACACAGAAATAAGCTGAGATGGAGCCCCATGGTCCAGGCTTACACTCAAGTGTGAGTGCAAGATTTGTGCTGCAAGATCCAATTTCTGAATTGGTTAATTACATCAAATAGAGACAGTCACAGCAAGGAAAACTTAAAAGAAATTATTGCAAAAATCTCCTATTTCTCTCACCAACCCCTCACCTCCTGCCACATTTGGGGGTACTTTTTTGCAAAATCTCTGAGACTTCCAGGGCACTTTCCATAGTGAGGAGTGTGGAATGAGGCTGCTTGTGGGATAAATGGCCCAAGTATGGCAGGGCATGGGCTAAAGGTGGATTGATGCAGCACAAGCTCTGACTGCTTGATATTTTGGCAGTGGAGAGAGTCCAGGCTGACCTTTCAACACAGCATTGCATGAGAATATTTGGAGAGGAAGGACTGTTGGGAAAAAGCTCTTTGTTGAAGAAATGTTGATGTATAACTGGTTCTGTTTGTAAATTAATGTGCAGATGACCCCACCATCTTTTCCTGCACAGCTGGAGCAACACATGTTATGAAAAGAATCAACCTGTTATTCTTAGCATGTAAGCTGCTCAGTTAAGGTACTTATAAATGGTTTCATGACTGTAGCTCATTACCAGAAGACGTATTCTGCTTTATAGGCTCATTTTTAATATGCATTTATATTAAAATGAGATGTTGTAGCTTGATCCAGTTTTGATTACTTATCCTAATCTTAAAAGGAAGCGGATAATAAATCCCAAGTTAAATCTCATAGTTACTTATGCCATGCCCCAAGTGCTAATGGGGAAAGTAATAAAGTAATGCACAGCAGACAAATAAAAGAAAGTGACTTTTTTCTAATAAAACAATTTATCTCTAGACTGCTATCCTCTATGTTCTGAGCCTATGATAAGTATTGCTAATGTAGCACCCACTTTTGGTTCTTCAGATACTTGGTGCCAGTGGTATTTGTTTATCCAGCTGTATTTGTTAATCCACTGAAGTCCTGTGTAAGGAAATCCTTGATTACTCTTAGCCACGAGGAGCTTGTGACCTTCATCAAGACTGGCTGCTATCACCAGCTGGCTCAAAGAAATTACCTCAAGTGAGAATCATATTCCCTTCATCGTTTTTCTGGTTACATGTTTAACCTTGGAAGAGACAGTGTTTCTTTTAGGAAAGAGAGAAACACCAGCTGAGCTTGTTGCTTAGAGCATGTTGGACTCTTGATTTACTTTTGAGCCTATTAAAGGTCAAGTGCCTGTGCTCATCCTAGAGCACAGTCTCAGAAAGGAGCTTTTGTAGGTAAGGTACAGAGATATTTATCTTCTCTGAAAAAAATAAAAAATTGGTAGCTTCTAAAACAAAAACAATCAATCAATCAAACAAGCAAAACCAAATGCCTTAGTCTGGAGGATGGTGTATGGCAAAGAGTATGAAAAGAGAAAGATCTTTTTGAGGGAAGTACTGGCAACATTTTCCCATCTTAGATAAGCAGAGGAAAAAGGTTTGCAAAATGTAGAAGAACTATGAAAAGAAGGTCACCCTAAAATGATCTAGAGCAGCCTCACATCTGCTCTCTATAAGCTATAAGAAATCTCTAAAAATCAGTATTTGCTATATTTCTATCAGAGACTCACTGCACTTCACCATCCCAAACTGTGTATCCAGTTTAAGCTAATTGTGCTTCCCATATAACCAGTTTAAAGGCAAGATCACTCACCCCAAGCTAAAAGGAGAGTAAAATATATCCCCTTCTGTAAATCAGTCTCCATTGGCTGCTGAGGGAGTCCTGGCAGTGTGTCAGATGCAGGTCTCTGTGCTGCAAGTCCCTGAGGGGAGTCAGGACCAGCCCCCACGATCAGCAGACACAGGCTGATAGCTGGAGTGTTCCTCTCCAGAAAGGTGCTGGTAGCATGGGACCAAGGCAAGCCTGGTGCTCTGGAAGGGCAAGAACTTATAGAGAGCCTGGACTGTGCAAGGGTTGAATTCAACCTGCTGGTTCTCAGGGATCCCATCCAAGAACCCTGCACCGACCATAACTTGCAGTTAAATATGTGAAATACAATTATTTTGAGTGTTTCACAGACATTTTGTACCATAGAGGATTAGCCTGGTGAACTCTACAGCCACAAGGGCTGCAATTTTCAGTTTTACCTCATTTTAATATCACAGAAGTCAATATTAATTTTTTTTTAAATGCCTGGGTACAATGAGAAAAGAAGTAGACGAACACTAAGAATTCCTGGTTATCTTATATTCCCTTATGGGAATGTTCACAAAATTCATAGATAATTTTATAATTAGTCACAAAAATGACTGGGTTCAATCCCACCAGTGCTGCACTTCACCTCTGGAAAACTTTTGTGCAACAGTTTAATACTGTTATAGGGAAGATTTATATAAGTAAAATTGGTGAGGTCGGAGCTGAAAGCAAAGTCTGGAAACATGGCAACTTTTCCTAGAATGAAATCTCCAAACATCTATAGTTTCAATAATAATTCTATTCCAGCAGTGATTGAATCAAGAAATCCCATTAATTTAATAATCTAAAACCAAGTTAAATTATTGTGGGTAGGATTACAATAACAGATACAGTGTAAACAAACAAAAAGAACCCACAATAATTGAAACATTTTAGTTTAATACTGTCACTTAATAATGCCTGGATCTCATTCTAAATGGGAATAAGCAATACAATGGAATGAAAACATCTCTTGATGAACCACAGAGCTGGGGTGCACTCTGGCATCTGCCTTAATGCAGACAGATACTTTTAAGTCCATCTTGGTATGTCCACTGTGCACAGGTTTCACTCAGACTCAAAAAGTGAGAAAGAAAGGTGGTAACTAATTTAGTTTAGTGTGGAATATACTCATATATGTGTGCATGGCAGAGGGCAAAATCAAATTAAGATTATGAGGTGGTAGAGCTGTTACAGAAGTCATTGTGGGGTTGCAACAAGCAAAAATGAGATAGAAATTTGAGTCAAAGGGCTCACTAGCAAATGGTTTGGCAGTGTCAGGACACCTGTAGTGGGCCTGTCCTGAAGTTAGGGAGAGGGATTTGGTGTAGGATCTCTGTAAATCATTAACATTAGCCCTAAATTCTATTTTCAGTTGTTCCTCCAACAGGGTTTAATTTACTGTCTACATTTTGACTGATTTCCTGTCTTGAAAAAGAAAACATCACCAGCTCTGTAAACCAAATGAGATCAGCTGTGTACCCAGACATGAGAAAACAACATTTGTGATGCTCTGTAAATTCACTGTAAATCAGCAAGACAGATTCTTCTCATATAGCCCATTTTTGTCTCCTAAAACAATGGGTACCTACTTTGATTTCCTTTACCATTGTGCTCATTGCTCAGTTTCTTCCACTGTCTATTTCACACATTAATCATCTCAAGAGCAGAGACATTGTTTTCTTCTAGGCCTCAGAGAGCTCCACTGCCTTCCTTTCTCTTTCCCTGTTCTGACTAGCACCAGGTTTACCTTTACCTGGCTGGTAAACGGCAGCTGAATTAATTTGTTTCAGACCAAATATCTTGTAAGCTCAGCAAGGCCCTCTCAAACTATTTTCTTTTTGTAAAGAGATTGCATATCTTTGTGCTTTAGTGAGCAAGTCAGAGAAGGAATTACTGATTTGTCTTGCTCTGTATTTCTCAATGTCTCAGGAATAAAGGTTCCCTTTTCGTTGTCATAGCTGTATCTACTTTACTGGTGGAGAGAGTGTTGGGGAGTTTTTTTCCTCACAAATGGAATGGGACTGCTGGGGTACATTCCTTGAGCTTTTATTGCAGCATCAGCCTCATTACATGGTTGAGACAATAGAAAGATGGCAAAGCTCATGTACAGCCAGCAGCAGCCATGGATTTCTTTGTTACAGAACATTTTAAAAACTTTCTAGCCAATAGCATTGCTAAAGCTTACAGATAGTTGTTCTAGCCAGTCACTAAAAGCACACATACACCTGCTTCACACAATGCTTGCTTGTCTGCTTTCTATTAACAATACACAATACACCATTATTCAACTTAAAACCTTCTACTATCTTGCTAAGCATATTTTCCTGCAGTCTTAAGGTCTATCTTAGCCAAGCCTAAAACTCAAGCTATTATTTCATGTCCTTGCTTGCTATACTACTGTAACTTTTTTCTATCTTCAGACTTTGCAGCTGCAGCTGATTCTAATTTCTCAGCTCTTTCTGTTTCTAAGGCCTGCTTTCCCAGCTTTCTGAAAATCTTCTAACCTTCACTATTTCCCACAGAGAGCTGACAAAGTGGATGCTCAGGACAAGCTCTCCACAGAGTAGAGAAGGTCAGTATTGATGACCACTGCTGTTGATGACCAATGATTACCTGAGGAGATTCCTGACATGTCTTCACGTCAGTGAGATCAGAATCCAGCCTGCTGCAGATGTGGGTGAGCTCCTGCTTTCTAGGAATTACTAGGTGGAATCTTATTTGTTCTTTTAAATACTCAGACACAAATTGCTCCAAGCTGTCAATTTATAAAAATGTCTACTTTTGGTACCTTTTTTTTTCCACACAGCTACTGCTGGAACAAAAGTAAATGCTAGCTAAATACATCAATTGATTTTAATGTCAAGGTGTAAGTGTCCTGGCAACAGTAGCCTGGGAGAGAAAAGAAATAACAAGGTTCATGCATTTCTGCCATGTGAAAAGTCACAGTTTCTCTTCACAAAATGATGGCTTAAGTTTGTTAAGGTGTTTTTTCTGACAAAAAAAACCATATGATTAATAAGGTGTGAATCTTACTCTACTGGCTACCAGACTGGTGGTGAAGACACCACATGCTCAAATATAAAGTTTGCTAAAACACTGCTCTGTATCAAAGTATCATCTGAAAAGGTCCACCAGAAATGGGTGCTCAGTAGTACAAGCACAACAAAAATCCAGTAAGAACCATCAGTCATAGGAGTGTAACAAAGAGAAGGGTTAAAAACAGGCACAAGCTTCATAAATGTGAAGTGATTTTTTGTGTCTGAAGCTGGGACTCCACACCTCCCAGTGTCCTTTGGAAGACCCTCCTTACCAGAGAACACAGGCATCTGCAACACTGGGCAAATATAAAGGTTTCATTCTAAACTCCTGAGCCTGCCCAAAGTTCCCAAGCTGAAAACATTTCTAATGATATAAAATTCATAACAGAGAGCTCTGTTCTGGACTGATGTGCCATTGCAAAGCCCTTTGTCTGCTGTTCATAAAAAGTCAGAAACTTTAATTTTTGTTCACACCAATTAGCACTTGCTTCCCAGAGCCACGGTGCTGCCACCGAGTCCCAAGTGAATAATGACAGCCTGTGTCACACCAGCAGGCACCGAGCACGTCAGCTGAGCCTCAGACAGCCTCAAGAAGAAACACAACTCAGCAGAGAAGTATCTTAATTTTGGGTTCATCTTTTTTACATTGGGTTTACATATTTTTTATTTTATTTTTTATTTTTATTTTTATTTTT
>VXBC01009449.1:127057-308853 GCA_013399945.1 Ploceus nigricollis
TATTTTTATTATATATACATATATTTATTTTACAGTACTTCTTTACAATGGTTCAACTCGATGACCTTAGAGGTCTTTCCAACCTTAACAATTTTATGATTCTGTGACTCTACACAGCATCTTCACAAATGAGTCAAGGCTGAAGGAGTTACTGGGTGTTGACATACATTACTTTAAAGCCTACTTAAAAGAAATTAAGGGCTTTTCACATCCAGAGTGATTGTCACATTTGGCTCACACTGAAGCATAAAGAGACCACGACTTTGAGCAATTTATGTCCCAGGTTTTTGCAGTGCTCTGTGTTTCAGCATCCTTGCAGTCCATTTGACAATTCAAACTGAACAGTCTTGGCCAGATGGAGAGGAATGCTGTCTGAGGCAGTTATGGGAGTTATATCCAGGGCTCCTTAGAATAGAAGCAAGGAGTAACTTCTTTGGAGTGAACTTGAACCTTGTCTTTATTGATATCCTCTGGGTTATTAAGAAGCTCCATGTGGAGAACAAGGCTAGGTGTTGTTTCGTTGTGCCTTACAAGGCAGATTTTCCCCACCACAGGCCTGGTGAGTGAAAACTCCTTCAGCAGAACCCAGGATGGGAATAAAGCTCAACATATGAAGTTCAGTTTGAGATGAAGAGATTCCCTTTGGCTTTAGTTTCTCTTGCACTGCTGTTTCCATGGCAGTGTTTGGGTGCTGCTGGCTTCACTTCCAACTACAGCATTTTTTCCATGATTCCTATTTAAATGTGCTGCCCATGACTGTATTATTTTTAATTGGAGTGAGTCTGGCAGTCCCCAGCAGTTCTTGCTGTGGCTTTACAAAGAAGCAGAAGCAGGAAGAAGACTCACATGCTGCTGAGCTGAACTCAGCTGAACTGGACTGAAATCAATTTGTTTGCAACACAGTTTGACATTTTAACAAAACAGTGGCAAATAACAGTAATTTCAACAGAACTGGGCTAAGAATAGGAACACAGAGAATAGAAAATGGCATCTTCACAGCACCTGAAGAGTTGAAGCAGTAGAAAGGATGGGTCCATAAGCTGATTTTGATTTCGCATATAAATGATGTTTTTTTCCTCACTAGCATTACAGAATGCCTTTAATTAGAGAAGAGTGTTTATCATTTACATCTTGGTTTTCTGAGAAATAGCTTGTTAGAGAAATGAGAGGAAAGAAGAATGGTCTAGTTGCAGGTCAGAGAAGGCTGTGTGTCAATAGTGATCTCCAAGACAACATTTTTATTTCTGTAAGAAAGACTTCTTCCTTAGTTACACAACTTTCTTAGTAATTATATATAATCACTGCAGTTTTACATAATGACAACACTTACATATAATGACTGCATGGGCCATGACAACTTAACTTCTACTGTATTGGCCTTTTAGCTTTCAACTGTATAATATTTAAGGAAAAAGAAGATATTTAAAGAATATACACACCAGCAAAGAGCTGGCGTTTTAGGCATGTCTTTACCCTTAAATAAAAATTAGTGTGAACCTGTTGGAAGAACAGGGATAAAATTGTTTCCAACATAATTTAGAATGCCAGACTTCAAGCAATGGGAGACATTGCTAAGCACAGGAATTTTCTTTACTGTGAGAAATGTCAGAGCCTGGATACACAACAGAGAGCACCAGCTCCAGGAATTGTCCAGCTTGCATCCTCTTTTATTGGTCAGATCAGAAAAAGCACCTTAGTTGAGGGATAGATGGATAGCTTAAAAAAAAAAGTGTTGAGCTAAAAGCTGTAAGGATGAAATTCCTGCCTATCAGGAAAGCTGATGGTCTGGACTCATGCAGGCCAGGAAGCCTTTTCTGCCCAGGAGCTGCTGACAGGTGCTCCAGCTCTGAATGGGCATTTGCCAAGGACTTCAATTTTAGAGATCAGCCAATGACCGTCCCCTGTTTGGGCAGGGTTAACAGCTCTGTACCTTGCAAGGGGTTATAACAGAAGTAGCTATGCGCCTCACCAATTCTGCAGTATTGCATCTCTGGTCCTTTAAATATGTATTGCCCACTCTTTTAGTTTATTGGAATGATTTTTCAGTTCCCCAGAAATTTCAGAAAAGACACTGCACATCCAAGGAAGAAGAAGAGGCTGAGAAAATGCATAGCACTCCTAGCATCCAGGAAAGTGGGTCCCAGCCTGGGAGGTTCCTAAAAGCCCTGCAAGAGGTGGGAAGGGTTGCCTACCAAGCCCCTAAAAGTCACAGAATAAAAAGTAATGTGCTGCAAAGGTTTAGGCCAATTTATAAAGTATATTCTTTCTGGATGTATAGACAGCTACTGGATCATGAGAGAGAGTACAGCAGAACACTCTGGCCTCATCAGAGGGGTATGTGTGACTCAGATCCCAGTGAAGGCTGTCATGACCTCCTGTGAGAAGTGCAGATATCCCTGAAGATGAGATATCTCTGAGAATGTGGTAACTCAATTCCATGGCTTCAGTCCTACTCTGAAGACACACTGCATTTGCTAAACAGGAACATTTTTTTCTCCCTCAATTTCGCCTTCCAATTTACCAGCACAGCCATTTCCTCAGCCTGGCACCAACTGATAATCTCTCTTTTGGAGTGTTGTGCATCTGCCCAGCCCATTGCAGACAGAGCCAGGCTCCCTCCCGCTGTGCTGGAAGGTGACAGGACATGGGGAAGGCTTCCCCCAGGGCTGTCTTTCCATTAGGAAGGTTTGTCCTCCCTGGATGGGTACAGCTGCTGTGGATCAGAGCTGGCTGCCATCCAACAGGCACAAGGAACAGGAGGAAAAGTCCTCACCACTTCTGCTGAGCCTTAATAGTGTTATTTGAGCACCTTCAGGAACTCCATTAAGGTGAGGTAAATTGAGTTAATTATGCAGATTAATCATGCTTATTAATGTAGTTCTAATGAGGATACAGGATCCTCCTTTTTACCTGACATTAGGCAAGCACAAAAAATCCTACTGACTGAATGTGGGAGAAAGGGCACGAAAACCCTGAGATATACTAAAAAGATCTACCTGCAAAAATTGATTATTTTTTTGGCAGGGATTTCTGCCTCTCTACATTCACATCTGATTCCTGTCACCAAAATCAAGACTTCCTGTTGTCAAAACAAAACTGCCTCTATGGGCAGAGAAGTTCTTTCCTATAGCTGATCACCTGCACGCCAGTGGCAGGGTGCTCCTGTTTCCATGGCTAGGACTAGTCCAGAGAGTTACACAGAGAGCTGTGCTGTTCAGGCACAGAACTGGGAGCCAGCCTCTCCTTTGACGATGTCCACTGCCCTTAAAACTGACAGTCGGTTTTGAAATTTGACTTTCTCCTGCTCTGCCCCTTTGTGAGTAGGGAAAGAGCAGCCTGCAAGAAATACGGTGGAGATTGTTTCTGGATGAGAAATGTAAAATCATTGTCTGACCAATTCCCTCTGAAACCAACTTTAAGCAGTTCTGGGACTAATTAAATCTCAGTCCTTGTGAAATTCAGATGAGGTTTGGGTCCCTCTGTTCTATATCCAACATTACTCCAACTAGTTTTTCATTTTTTGGAAAGTTCAGTGTGTTCTCATACCATCTCAGGGCTCATGCACCTGCCATGCCTTCTCATCACAAAAATATTATTCTGATGGGATTCAGAACAGGTGTTTGAACTCCAGAAGTCTTCAAATAAAGTCTCAGTTGTATCTAAGGAACACCATTAAGGATTCAGAGGAGAGGCAGGGCCAACTGTTGTGTGGTGCCACCACAGCCAAACCACTCTAGCAGGATGTAGTGGTTTTGGTTCGCCAATTTGAGATTTCCCAGCCAATTTTTAGCAGCCTATGAAGGAGTCCAAGCTGCCTTCCATGCAGAACCACCACACAGGCCTTGCCTTGACCAGTGTGGACTGTTATGCTCCATTTGAGGCCAAGCTAGGAGAGTTTACGAGATATGAAACAAATATAGAAGTAACATAATTTATAAGCTTTGAGGAGAGGCCCATGAAACTGAATGAAGGTTGTTCAAAGTCCAAAAGTATTTCAATATTTAGAAGAACCAGAAGAAGAACAAAACAATGAAGAAAGGGACTTAAGTAAGAAGCACCTTAGGATGACCTTTTCTTTTAAAGGGTTTAATGCCTTTGTATTTGCCCTTATCCCTATTTTCTAAGGCAATTGTTCATATGTGGTTAAAGAATAGGAAAAAAAGACCATAAAAATACCCAAGAAGTTTCCCATAACCTTTCACAAGTAATCTTAATTTGAAAATATCTCCTTCCCATAAACAATACATCTGAAGGAATTACTCTAGATGTCAGCAGATTCTTTTGGCAGCAGATTTGGTCATTGACTCCCAGAATGCTAATATTGTAAAAAAAATATAAGATTTCAGTGCTAGGACAAAAAGGAATATAAGGAAATGAATAGTTAAATATGAATACAAAGGATGCAGGAAATACATCCTTAAATACAAAATAGTCTTTGAGAGCAGCCTAGAGACTGATTGCTTTTTCTGAGAAATCTTGGGGAACGGGAGTGTGGTGAACACATGGCAGAGTGCAGGTGACAGAGGTTTGGTTCTCAGTCCTGCCCTCCCATGTCACTGACAGGACTTCCATCAGGACTCACAGTTTTGTGCTCTGGCTGAGATTCACCCTACAGAAGGAAGGACTCCTCCCTGCCACATTCATAATGCCAGCTAATATGCTATGGACACCTCTACCATATGAGTCAATCCTCCTTTCCTTTGCATTTAAGATGGAAATGCCTCTGCCACTGAGTGAGAGCAACGGGAAAGAGCAAGCACTGCAGGATGAAAGCAGAGGAGGTTAGGAAGGGAAAGAAAGGTGTTGCTTTGCTTTGGCCTGTGAAGTCCTGGGGACAGTCCTGTTGGGGCTGCCAGAATCTCTTGTTGCTCCATTGATTAATGTCCCTTTCTCCTCTGAGAGGTCTGGTTAGCATTGTCTGCATTAAACTTCTGGATGCCTTCCCAGCTATTTCTATGAAGACAAGGCTTGTACCTCCCTTCTGCTCTGATAAACCTTTCCATGACCCTCCAGGATTAACTCTGCTGGCTCACTCCTGTGAACAGCCAGACAACATACAGGCTGGAGTGATCCCAAAATTCTCTGGGAGTATGCTTTCTGTTTGTCACTCTCAGCAGTGATGAAGAATCAACACCACCCAGTTCAAGAGTACAAATATTTACAGTATTCTGACTGTCAGACACCAGGTTGCCAAATATTTCTTTATTTCATGAAGTATGTAGCATACAAATCTATTCACCTCATGATTTCCATCAGCTTATACAGCATCAATGTTTTAGGTAAATGGGGACTCCTCCACATCTTCATTAGGCCACTCTGACACTAATCCAATGGCTTTTGAGCAGTGCTGTACTCCCCCTGGTTCAGGTCCATAACCATTATAAAAAAACCACAGTAGCAGAAATTTTTGCTCTGCATCAAAGATGAGACTAATTTCACTGGTGAGATTACAAAATAGTTAGGTGAGAGGGCACTAGGACAAACTGGAAATTTGTCCTAGAATCCAGAAGGTAGATTGGGGAATTGGGTTGTTTTCCTTCCCAGGTCTTTCTCTGTCAATGGCCCATGCTGTCCAGTGGGCACTATCTTCATTCCAGTGGGCCACACCTTTCCAGGTGTTTCAGAGACTGTGCTCATCCTCTGAGTACTCTCTCCCAGCCCTCCAGGGTACAGTCACCCACATAAGGGCTTCAGGAGGGTCCCACCTCCTCCTGCAGTCCAGCTGTCTCTACCTTACCCATCTACACACCACCACTTGGCACAGGATTGACCATTGGATTCATGTCAGTAGTGGCAGAAGCCCAGCATGCATCAAGAACCTCCCAAAGTCTGAGACAAAAGGTTATAATCCCACACTCCTCATTACCTGAATTTAGCCAGATCCGTGCACTGTGTATTGCACAGTCTCCTTGCTGATATCACTCTTTATTGTGTGTCTCTCAAGTGCTCTCCAACTGATTAATTACTTTGTTGATACACTGAACGTGGTGGCAAACTCAGATGATTATGAGAAGCATGTATTTGGTTTATTTTATGTAGCCTGAAATACTCTGTGGAAATACTTCCTATTCTCCTTCCTGGATTGCTGCAGGAGTTCTGTACAGCTCTGATTCAGCCCTTTGATGGCACAGGGAACTCCTGCCAGCAAGTCTAACATCTGTCTGCATTTCCATCTTTGCAGGATGTCTACCATCGTCTCTTCCATGACAATTTTTTCAGGTACAAAAAGTTCACTGCTTAGGTTTCACGCACGATTCTCCTGCAAAAGCCTCTGCTGGTCACCTGCCTCACATCTGCCAGAGCTGTGGGGGAGCCCTTTCTTTCCTGCCACTGACCTCATGCCACTTGTTTTGTTTTTTCCACCAAAGAACCTTCTGTGAGTGCACATTGCTGGTTTGTCTCAGCTCTGGTACCACAAACTGCATCAGATTTATCAGCACTTGTTTCAAATCTGACCTCTTGGTAGTCTCAGAAACCAACAAGCCATGAGATACCAACCCTTGTGGGTCAATCTAACAAATTATTATGTTAAAAATTCACATGCTATAATTAGTACATGTGGTTATGATTGTGGTTATGTGGATTTTATTCTTGCTAGTTTACATTTATGCTTGGTTAATGGTCAGGGACTTTGGTCAGAATTGGAAAAAAGGTTAGACCTGTACAGGGAAGGATGTGCAATGTCCTAGCAGACACTCAGAGCACCCTAGCTAAAGCTGCCCCAGAGTTTCCCTGTGCTTTGGTTAACTACGTGAAAACTCTGAGAGGAACAGAGATCTGACCTGGCCACAGGTTTTTTTCTGGTTAATCTCAGAAACAGTCTGGTTTGTGCATAATCCAGTAGAGAATTCATATTGATAATTCACGTAAGTGACTTCCAGCTACAGTGTGTTCAATTTTGTATTTCATTTCCATTTTTCTTTATCCTATTCTCAGTTCCATGTATGACTTCCTGTGCTGGTGCATCCCCCAGCACCCCCCCAGGCTGCTCCATGACCTAAGAAATGCTTTTTAGGCCTTGGTGAACTGCACCTGGGCTCAGCTCCTCCCGAGCTTATCAGAAACACAGCTCCCAGGAGCAAGTCCTGTCTAACGAGCTTCTGTTTTTTAATGAACAGCCTTGGAAAATTATTTTTCTTGCCTGAAAAACAACACAAGTGCAATAATATTTTTGTTATTGAACCTTCAAAGAAAGTTATGGACCCAAATTGTGGTCAGATGGTAAATTACTGTGACTAAAGCCAACTCTCTTGCAACCCTATAAAGAGCAGTCCGAAGTGAGACCCTTTGAGTTCCCCTGGACTGCAGCAAGCAGTGACTCAGATCCCTCTGAGTGGGGCCTCTCAGAGCCAGCAAACTCTAAAGTTGCTGTGCTTAGAGGACTGGCAAACTACATCAACAGATCCTGGACTGATCCCCACGCTCCTCTAGGCTCAGCCCTCTGCCCATGTAGAAGGTGCAAAGTCATCCAGAGTGGGAACTTCACTGAGTTCGAAGGGAATTTTTCACAGATGCCTTGCAGACACCCTTTTGGTCGCTGTTCCTGCAAGCAGATATGCTGTTGCAAATGGGCTGTGGATGTGGCTCTCCTAGATTCTTAAGCACTTTAGATTTATAAGACAGGCCTGTAAGAGAGTTACTCTTGCAGTGTAGTGAATAAACTGTTTAACTTAAACTAACATTGTTTAACATTTAGGCATTAACTGTCAGCCAAGACTGGGCCTCAGTTTAGCAAGGGGGTCTACTCTGAACTTTTTGTATCAACAGGAAGGTCTTCCTTATTCCTTTTTATCCTTACCCTTTCCCACCCTTATCCCTGCCTTCCCCCACTAAGCCCACCGCCCCTTGGATAATTTTTTATTTTGGTAGTTGATTGATTGATTGATTTTAGCTTTGCTTTTTCTCTGTGTGAGCCTTTTCCATCTGCAAGAAAGCTCCAAAGTCAATAGTTACAGCAGCTGCACCCTAACTTTTATGACATTCAGAGAATGTGAGTCTGCTCATCTCCATGTTTCAGAGTGCCTGGACTATAATTTTATTTTCTGGAAGGATTTTGTAAAACAACTTGCAAAACTTTTGTAGTGCAGCATCTGGTTCACAGACAATAATCAGCAATGGCATTGAAAAATTTTGTATACAGTCACTTTTTTATTTAAGCTGCATCTGAGTTTCTACAGTTTACCTCAACTTATACAACGATTTAATCATTCTTTTGATCTCTGTGAACCCTGGTAAAAGTTTCTTACATTTAATTTGTGATCCTAACTTTTAAAATTAAATCAATAACACTCTGTTCAATCAGAAACTTTTAAATGCAGGCATAGCTCTAAGCTTGGGAATAGTCTAATTGACTTCAAAGGAATTAAAAGGTGCTTAAGCACTTTGCTGAATTAATAACTAATTGCATTATAACTTCAGGAACAAACTTAGTTTAACTTGAAAGTTCAGTATAGTTTATTCAAACTTCCAGTTACAGATGGAATGTTCAGGTCCATATAAATAAACACATTGGCATGTCAGAAATTGCAAATTAAAACTTGCATGAACGAAAGAAGAATAGCTCTAGAGATACAGGAAGAAGCTAGTTTAACACAATTTCAAAAGCTTATCCAAAAAAAATTGATGTTCTTTCCTTTATTCTTGCAAGCTGAAAGATTATAAGGACTGACAGTATAAAATTACAAAGATAGGAGAAATGAATGAACTACTGGAAGGGAATGAAGAGTCTATTCAAAAGACAGTTCCTCTTGCTTTTCTTGCTGAAAAGGATTCTGTTACTTCTCATACACAGAAAATGCTCTAATTTTTTCTCTTCTGTAATATTATGTGCAGAAGAAACAACCAAAAACCAGTTTTGATGGTACTTGAACAGAATTCAAGAAGTCTTGCAGTGTTCTATGAATAGAAATACATTTGTTAACTGAGGGAGAGGAACAAGGCATCTTTTCTTTGCCAAACCCAGACAAAATGTAACCAAATTGCTGGACTGGTGAGATTATATCCTCTCCTCCTTCCTTGCTCCCAGGGACAATGGAAACTTTCTTTTAGTGTAAAAGCTTTCATTTTGGCTGAAATAATTATGAAAGATGCTGTTATTTTTTAAATCCATTACAAAAAGAAGATTTTATTAGAAAACTTTAGACTGTGATGTTATGATATGATTGTGCTTTAATTCCTGTGAATGCTTAAGGAATTGACCTGGAGTTGTCTCTTCAAATAAGGATTTGTAGAACCACATCTTTTGGCTCAGAATACACTAATATCCTCGCAAACTCATTTTGAGAAATAACCATTTAAAACAAAGGGAAGATAATTCATCTAATTTCAACTGGTACATGATCACAGGGCAGTAAGGCTTGGGCTAATTTAATCATTTTGATGAGCTTACATCCAAGATGAATATGGTTTATAAGAAAGAGCAAAGCTGGGTTTCCAGCCACTACACTGACTAAATTATTATTCACACGTTATTCATCACTGCTGCAAATACACCACATCCTTCCTGTGCTGTTGAAGTCACCTGCTGTCTGAATGCAGCTATCAAAGTCATATGTTATTATGATATATGGTGCAGTAAGCTGGAAGATTTTCCACATAAATCGAAACAGCTAGAGCTTTGCAAGCTAGGCTAGTTTACATCAGGGTCCCAACTTCCAAGAAATAAAATTATAAATTTTATTTTAGAAATTATTATTTTAGAAATGTCTTTTCACCCGCTTGAAATGTTCCCAAAAGCAACTGGAGGAAAATTGTTTTCCATTACTGAAGACAAAGCATGTGGACTGGTGAGTGTGGATGGCAGAAGGCATCTAGGAAGGGGCTGAAGTCTTTTAAAGCATCACTTTGTCATGATCAGAACCTATCTGTGTATCCTGCAAAGGGCAGATAAGAAAGGCCTGTTGGGCTCCTTGTGTCTCTGAGGAATCTCTTTATGAAGTTTCTTCTCGTGTAACTACCTCACCTGCTGCAGAGTACTTTATATATGTTTCTTTTCTGCAGAATTGGATCCCAGTATTTTTGCTCAGATAAGTCACTGCCAGCTGAATAAAAGAGTAGGTTATTATCCATCTGAGTTGATTGAGCTGACATTTTCTGTGCTGTAGTAGCTTCTCTTTGCTTCTCAGGGCTAAGCAAATTACAATGTGAGACTTAACAAGCAAATGATCTCGTTAGGGTATTTATGGGTCTTCCATTAACCCAGGTTTCCCATGCAAGAACTTGAATCACTCCCTTGTAAGGAAGGAATATCCTTAATCTGGTGTCAGTGGGGCACTGAGGCTCGGAGAGTGCATCAGCCTGGGTGTCTGCAGCACTGCCCCCACCTTTCTGGCTGTCTGCAGCACTGCCCTCAGCACTTTGGGTGTCTGCAGCCCTGCCCCCAGCTCTCTGGGTGTCTGCAGCACTGCCCCCAGCTCTCTGGGTGTCTGCAGCCCTGTCCCCAGCACTTTGGGTGTCTGCAGCCCTGTCCCCAGCTCTCTGTGCCACCCCGGAGCACCCACACGTGCGGTGGCACGGAGCAGGTCTGCCTGGGGGACAGGTTCATGCCTTAGAGTGCCCATCACATGTGTGGAGCTCCCTTGTTCCTGGACAACAGGGCTCACACAGAATTCCTGTCAGATCCCAGAGAAGCTGGGCAGATGACAAAAGAGCAGGATTAAGGATGAAATCCCACCCGTAATAGAAAAGCTTTGCAAAAAATGGCTTGGGGACAAACCTAGACAGTGTACCCAGAGTCCCTCTGTCTGGGGATGTATTTGCAAGGCTTGTTAGGAGCTCTGGGTTTGAACATTGACCTGAACTTTTGTAATCTCTTAAATCTTAGACTACAAGGTCCAGCCTGAGCTCCTAGAAATGATGTGTCACCAAGCCACATTTCAGGCCTGTCACACAAACAGCGCTGATGATTTTCTGTCATAAAACGAGCTGGTAAGACCTGATGCTGGGGTCAGAACTTGGGAGTTACAGGCTGCTTCAAGGTACTGGGGGCTTCAGTCTGTCAAAAGCTGCAGGGAGTACCAAACAAGGATCAGAGATTTCAGGACATTGCCGAATAGGAAGAGAGGCTCAGTTCTGAGACCAAATCACAAATAACCTGTGCAACACCACAACTTGTCCATCTGGTATACATTTATCTCTCCTTGTGGGAGTTAAGTATTTTTTAAAAAATTATTTTGCTTTTTGTTTTTATCCACAACTTTCACTATATGTCTGAAAAAATGGTTTAGGACTGGTTTCATTTTCTGAAAATATCTTTTCACGAACCAACCATATTATTAAGAGCGGATAAAATGTTCTGCAAACATCCTTTGGAAACAGATGTGCAAAGCGTTTTATCTGTTTCTTTTAAGAAGAATGGAATGAAAAGTGTGGATGGACTTTTAACCCCCTTCAGGACTGAAACACTGATGAAGCCATATGGGAAACCTACTCAATAGAATATCTATGGTTTTGAAGCTTCTTATTCGTAACACTAAATTCCATTTCACAAGGCATACGTACATGCATCTCTAAAGTATTACCCAAAAAATCCTCTTAACACTGCAACAGCTTTCATCTCTCTGCTTTCTGCAAAGACTAATCCATACCTACAGAAACAAGGGACCTTTTGTTCAGCTCCATTCTTAGGACATTTTTTGTTACATTTTTCCTCTGTAGAGGCATAACAGAGTAAAGGCTAATATGGACCCAAGGAAGAAAATACAAAGGCAGGCTTACATTCAATGTGTGAATCTCGACTCAAAGGAGGATTGGATAGGCATGAGGATATTATCCATCTGTAGTTAATACATTTCTTTCTATGATAATGTGTTTGTGGCTCTGATTATCTGCTTGGGCTGGCCCTAGAATCACAATGAAAGAATAAATTGAATCCAGAGTAATAGTGCTGTCTTAGTCACATCTATGTCAGTAAATTGAGTATTTCCAGGGCTAATTTCTGGTACCAAGGTGAGCAAGCATAGACTGGCCCCAAATTCAGCTGAATTTCTTTCACCTTCAAAGAAAGAAGTCATCACTCTCTGCACCAACAGTGATGCTGGGACCAGTTTCCAGCCCCACTAACCACCCACTTGCACTGGGATTTGAGCCAGCAGCACTTAACCATGGGACAAAACCACACCAGGGACCATCCTGGGCTCCTGAGAAGAAATGTCAAATGCAGCATCCGAGGCTGTTCCTGGCCTGGTGTAATTTATGTCTATATCTGCTTATGTTGGTCCTCTCACCTGGGAAAGGTGCTGGGGACAAAGTTTTGTTGTGTGTGTGTGACACAGACTTATTGTGCCAACTGGGGCAGATTCCTGGGAACTTTCTCTTTCCTTCCCACTGCTGTTTATTTCAGTGCAGTGTGTATTATCTCACATGGTTCTGGCTGCTGTTAGGGTTAAAGATAGTCAGGTATCCCTAAGGGAAGATTATGGGGACCACTGGTATTCAGATTAAAATGCTTCAACCCAGTATCCTTATCAAGGATTTTTGGTGCATGTTTCCTGTTCATTTTAGTGCCCTTCCAGACAAATGGGGATTTTCCACAGCTCATTTAACAGGATGTATAATTCACTGGTGAGCTACACACCACCCCATCTGTGCCAGCCCACAGAGCAGAAGGGCTGGGATAGCCCCCAGCTACAGAGCCCAGCTCACAGTACAACATCATTCATCTCATTCCCAAGCTCCTGGCTCACATGCCTGGCCTGCCAGCTGACTCAGAGGCTTGCACACATGTGCCCATTAAAACCAGAGTAAACTAGTCATCTACAGCTCATTATAGCTTTGTTTCATATGTTTGTTTTTCCTTATGGCTGATTTCTGTTTCAGATCCAGGATCTGCCTGGGTCAGTGGTCAGTGCTGACAGAGCAGTGACCGTCTTCCCCAGAAAACCTATGTGTGGCAATTGGTGATTTTTTTTAACTGAGCTACAAAATCTTCATGAATACATCAGCTATCTTATTCCCAGGTGTCTTCTTCCTTCATCTCTGAAATTCAGGTTGTGTCTTCCCTGCTTGGGGATCACTCTTTTTTTACATGCCACCTCATACAGTGATGCCTTGAACCCAATCATGTTTCTTGCTGCAACTGCAAGATAAATAATATTTATATTTTACTCTTTCAGAATTTAGACTTTTGTTATTTGTGACAGATTTTATATTGCCGCAGGCCCCCAGCTGGGGAATAATTAGCATTGACTCTATGATTGCAGAAGGCTGATTAATTGTTTTATTATATCATCTTATACTATATTATACTATACTTATTAAGAAACTCAGTAACCCTTCTAGCTAGTCTGATACAGCTTTGACATAATTGGTCAATTAATCTAAACACTATCTAGTGTCTAATTAAGAAATCACCCTTTGGTAAACAAATTTCCATGATACATTCCACATGTGCACAACAGCAGGTGCAACAAGTGGAGATAAGAATCCTTTCTCATTCTTTTCTCTGATTTTCTCACAGCATTCCCCGTGAAAATGCCTGGGAAAGCCTGTGCCTGCTCTCTGTGGCCAGAGAGCTGCTGCCACAATTTTATACTCAGCTGTGGCTTTAATAATATCAGTTTTAAAATTAATAAAACTTTGGAGATGGAATGACTTTGTGCATATCCTGTATGTCACAGTCACATACATCAAATTATTTTTTTTAAAACTTAACCTTGGCTTAAATACATCCTGGGTAAAGGTTGTCTCAGAAGCATGTATTCATTCCATGCAGCAGGAGCAGGAGAGAGGAGGTGCTGGCTATTTTCCCAGGTGCAAAACAAATGATGCCATAAGACTCTGCTCCCTTCCAAAGGGGCACTGGTCTTTCTTTTCTTTCAAGTCACTCCCTGCTTGTTTTGACCTTCCTTAAGTGTCTCCTTTTATTGCTCTTTTTTTTTCTCCAGCTGGAGAATCGTTGGAGTAAAATCTGACCTCAATGATTCATCCAAGGCCACAAATGAATAGGCTCTTTATGAAAAACCAAAGACAAGAACACTGATCCATGTCTCTGTCACAGTCAGATGGCTGAGGTCCTTCTGCTCGCCCTGTGGCCAACTTCAGTGGCAAAATTTGGTCTAGTGCATGCTCACATGCATGTCTCCAAAATCCCACGTGCACCTGTGTGCTCACATACAGGTACACAATTATTCCCCTGCTTGCTGGCACACTGCCCTTTCTACAGGCTAATGTTGATGTAAAATCAAAAAGTTGAAACTAGAGCAGCAGAAAATTTTCCTGTTGTGTAGATCCTGGTAAATGCCCACAGAAGAACTTCTTTAGTGTGAGGGTGACCAAGCACTGGAACAGATTGCCCAGAGAAGTTGTGGAGTCTCTTCTTCACTGGAGATATTCCCAAACCATCTGGACACAATCCTATTCCATGTGCTCCAGGGTGATCCTGCTTGAGCAGAGAGGTTGAACCAGATGACCCCACTGTGGCTCCTTGCACCCTGACCCATTCTGTGGGTCTGTGAAATGAGCTGAGCTCACGTGCAGTCACAAAGTCTGGGGGCAAGTCAAGGCTGATAAAGTTGTTGAATGCCGTTTCCACAGTACCTCTTTCCTCCTCTAATGCAAGATAATGACTCAAGAAGGACTAAGGCCAGGTCATCCCATCCCTCTCCTGTTTCCTCCAAGGTTCCTTTCCAAAATTCTGATTCTGATAAAATTCTGATAAAATTAAAAATTTAATTTTAATGCCACATGTGTTATATTTGCCCAAGTACAATACAAGAAATGACCTGACTTATACATTTGGTGCTAACACAAATAATACAGGAATAAAGGACACTCTGAGTAAAGGAAAACCTCAGTGAAGGCTGAGGATGCCCTTGTCAGGCTGCTGCCCACTTCAAGGTTCTGCCCAAGTTAATAGGGCAGAAGAAACAGTGCCCCAAGGCTTTAAGCAATGAGCATATTCTGGCTCCAAAAGGACACTTGAAACACTCTAAAAAACAAGTGGTTCTCTTAAAAGATGTGGTTTGAAAGACTAATTCTCCATGCATTAGAGACAATAGTTACAAGGCCCTGAGCTTTTGGCTGAGACATCTAAGAAGTTACAGATCTGGAGGAAGTGGGAGGGTAAAGCAGCACCATAGTGGGTGGCTGATTATATCCATGAATTTATACCCCTTGCAGTGTGGATGCTTTTCCCTTAAACCATTGTAGCACAATGTGATTTATTACTGCAAGGCAGACTGACAGCTCAGTCTGAGACGTTCTGAAAAGGGAGATTTGAAAAGCTTCATTAAAGAAATGGTAGGGATGGGCTGTGAGGAGGTTCCTAAGAAAACTTTGTAAGAGATTTTGCTTTCTAATATAAGTCACTATTAAAGTAAATGAGCATGAACTTTGCAAAGAAATGAGGCATTATGTCCCATGAGATTTCATCTACCTGTCACTACGGTCAATGAAAGAACTTTCATTAACCAAAAAAGAGAAATATTTTCATCTAATCGCTGAGAGAACCTGAATACCCATCATTTTTTCACATTTGATTTAATTCATATTTTTCTTTTCATCGGGCTTTTCATTACCTGTATGTCTCATTAATGCAGAGGAAACAGTTTCTGTAAAAGAATTTTTTTTTTTCTGACAAAAATTAAAGGTCTTCAGCTTGCTGAAAATATTAGGTTTCAAAATTGAGCTTCAGTGCAATTCTCTCAATAGTGTTTTCCTCATCCTCTGCATACCTAACTCAGGCACTGAGCATCTACTCAGAAGAAATACTCAGCATGTCCAGTTGTATCAATGGTAAGCTGTACTCCAGGCACAGGAGGTGTTTGGCTGGTATGTTCAGAAAAATGGGAATGTGGCACTTTATAAGGGATGTCCAGAGTGAATTGTAGATGCCAGATTTTATTATCAGTCCTCTACAGAGGAACAGAGATGTTGAGAACATGTATTACTGCTTCATTTCCCAGTGTAAGTGTGTGTGCGAGTGTAGTGACAAATGCCATAGAAGAGTAAGAAGAATATTGGCCACATGGTCACTAACCAAAAACGTGGGGGAAATAACTTTTTGTCAACTTGTTCAATGCTTTACAAAGTCACTGAAGGGATTTGTTCCAGATTTAAAATAACATGTTAATTTATCATTGAGGACTGAGTTCACATGTGTACAAATGAGGAGGACAAATGAAAAGAAAACAAGAAAATTAACATCCATAAATCCTGAGCACTTGAATTTGAAGTCATAATGTTCATTTAGTGCACAATTTTGCATGTAAAAAATCTTGAATATTAAACCAATGACTTAGAAGAAAATGTGAGTCACAAGAAATTACATAAGAAGAGCTGTATAGAAAATATATTGCTAATAAAACTTTTCACTTTCTCAGATGTTAGCAAATCATTTAGATCTGCATCTCAGTGTTGACCTGTATTGAACTGTATATATGTGTCATGAACAATGTGCTGGTGGAACTGCTTAGGAGATCTCCAGAAGGCAGAAGCTGTTACAAAATGAATGAAAACTTTTCAGACAGTGAAAGAACAGATCTCAAATGCTGCTATAACAAGCAGCAAAGTACTTCTGTATGGTAGCATGAACAATGGAGCCTCAGTCCTGTAATCATAATAAAAAGGAAGAATGGTTTGTTTCCAGCATGAGAGTTTTTCAAATGCACTCCCCTTCCAAGAAAAGGTGGGGGAGCAGACATGTTCCTAGAAGATGCTCATAAATGTCACAATCCATTGTTGAAGGTGCTTAGACTTGCCCAGAATCACTCCTGGGTTGACAGCTCCCTTGAGAAAAATTGAATCACTCTTTGCTATCTAGAAAATATAATTTAATGACAGTGTAAAAGACATGTCAGCTCTTGTCACTGTCACCCTTCCATCTACAGGCTTTTCTCTGGGAATGCAGTAAAGTTTAGCTTTTTTGCCTTTTTTTCCCCCCTTCTCTTCTGAGGCTGTTCCAAACTTGCTCTGTGTAGTTATTCTGTGCTATTTTGAATCAGAAATACTCAGCTCAGCAGCTGGGACCATGTTTGGCACTTGTATAGGTTTATGTCATGTATTCCTTTCAAGTAAAACCACAGGAATACAGGCACGAAGAAGACAGCAGACAAGGAGCTGACCAGGAGCAGTTATTAGACTGTAACTTGCCATGCTGCTGCAGGAAAAGCACAACACATTGGCTCTGTGGGGATATCACTTTTCAACCTCCCACCCACTCCTCAAGCCCTTGTACTCATGGACATTATTGTGGAGAGAAGTGAAACACAAACGTCTCCCTGCGCCCTGCCTGAGCTTTCTTACATAGTCCAAAGTACTAGTGGAAAAAAATATTTTAAGTTTCCTCTTTGCACTTGGTTTTAAAATAGAAATTAAGTATGAGATTTGAGAAGATGTAAAGCAACCTACTGTTGAAGGCTATGACAGAGACCTGTGACTGATGATCATCTTTCTTTTGGCTCTCGCATTCTTTGTGGGATGAGGAATTTGGAGCTGGAGCCTTAGCCAGCTTATATGTGGGATGACCAAAGGATCCAGAGATGGTTCAGAACATTTTTGCACTGGTGAGTTGTGGGCAGGAAGGAGTTTTGAAAGGCTGCAAGGAACAAATTCACTCAAGGAAAGCCAAAAAAATTTTTTTAACAGAAGTTAGAGCTTCCAAGAAAACCACAAAATTGCTATGGTCATGGATTAGAATGACCTCAAAACAAAAAAATGCTTATGTCATTGAGTCCTCCTTCCTATTCCAGCATGCATTTCTGCATGAAGTTCTAGACAGACTGGGGGACCTTAATTTTGTCTGTAAAACTGGAGTTTGTTGAAAGATGAGTATTTCCAGTGAGTTTAGTTTGCAGCCACAAAGCACCATGAGTAACTTCATTAGAGCATGGACATTCCTCTTAAGGTCCAGCCTAATCCTGTGCCTACCAATATCTCTGGCAAGCAGTGCCAAAAAAAAAAAAAAAAAAAAAAAAAAAAAAAAAAAGAAAAGAAAAGAAAAGAAAAGATGCCCAGGGGAAAAAGAAAACAGGGCAAGCATGTACAAGTTCCAGCAAACACTTTTCCAGTCACTGCCTATTTCAGGGAGTTTAAGCCTTATGTGCTTTGTGTACTCATAATCTCTAAAAGATATTTTCCTTGTCCTTGTCCTGTCTCCCCTTAAACCCATCTAAGCTCTTCACATCTGCATAACCCTTTAACTATTACTTGCATGGATCTACCACCCATTGTTAACAAAGCCTACCTGTTTTGAACAGCTCCTAATGTCATTTAGTGGCCCTTAATTCTTCAAATGGAAACCTATACAAACTTGCCTCATCAATTAGAGGCATTTTCATCAGATTCCCAGTTACCATCAGAAGCAGAAACTATTTAATGGTGCCATAATGCAACTGTGTCCTGATGTCTCAGTCTACATTCTGAGCTGTTTTCTCCTTTGTGCTGCTTTTTCACATCTTGCTATAGAGCAGGAGAGGAAGGAGGGGAACTGTGTCCTCCTGTGACTGAGATCATGTGCTTCACTCAGTAATCTGTGTGGAGGACAGGGAGAATTTATCTCCCCCTCTTTTTTACTGTTCTGTTTACGATCAGCCTACTCGAGTCAGTAGGAGAATTCTGAAAGACAGTTACCACAAAAAGTGACTCCCAAGTAGTCAGAGTTGTGGTTAAACTGCCTCCCACGTACTAAAGAGCAGAAAACCAAGCAAGCAAGCAAAACTTCCCCCTAAAAATGTAGCATCTCAATGAACCAGTTATAATGCTGCCAAACACAGGTCTGTGGAGCTGGATTGGATTGAACTGGATGTACCCTTAACTAAGCTATGGAGAGTCTTACATTCCTGGGAGGAAACTACCAGCCAGATGTTTATCTGTGTTGATTATCTGCTCTCCTTTGCCACATTATAGTTTTCATTCTAGTCCCAGTTTGTTAGAAAATTTCTCCATCCCTGCCATTTGCACTGTGACATCCCACTGAAAACCATTATTGGACTGAACTGCTCAGCTCAAGCACGAGAAAACCGCTCTGAAGGGAAACATGGAGGAACTTGTTGTGCCTGCTCTGAAAGGATCACTGGGAGGGCAAGTTGAAGAGGAAAAAGGTTTTTGCGCCTGCTTCCCTCCTCCTGAGTGACTTTTCAGCAGGAGACAGACAGACAGCTCAGCAATTTGGCACTTGTCAACTCCCACAAGCACCTTGACAGGCTGGAGAGGTGGGTATCCAAAGCTGACACCTTCTGAGAGAGCAACATCTTGAAGGAAATGAAACAGGGTGGGAAACAGTGGAAGCCAGTCCCAGGCTCTCCAAGCTGTGTGACACCACCTGTTGCTGCAGGCCCCCAGTCAGGTAATAATTAGCATTGACTCCATGATTGCAGAAGGCTGATCAATTGCTTTGTTATTATATCATCTTATAGTATATTTTATTATACTTTTATATTACACTATATTACAGTAGCAAGAGCTCTTATTAACTAACTAACAACTAACTAGAAAACCCGTGACTCTCTCTCCTCAGAGCCCCGACACAGCTGGGGATCCAATAGGTCAGTGAATCCAAACACCATCACCAGAATCCAATCAAGCAATCACCTTGGGTCAACAATCTTCAGAACACATTCCACATGGTCACGACAACAAGCAGAGATAAGAACTGTTTTGATTCTCTTCTCTCACAGCTTCTCTCAGGAAAAATCCTGGGAAAGTCTGTGCCTTTCTGTGCTCTCTCTGGCCAGAGAGCTGCTGCCATAATCACCTGGTCCCTCTCAGCCCTGGGGCTGGCTGCAATTTCAATCACAGCTTGGCTGTTGCAGGAGAAATGGCAGCTTCCAGCTGCTCCAGAAGGTGTGGGCATGCAGTTATTGTGGGAAGGAGTCCCTGCTTGTGGCCTAGGAGTTGGAACTGGATGATCTTTAAGGTCTCTTCCAGCTCAAACTATTCTGTGATTCTACATCCAGAAATATCCTCATTCTGTCAAACCACAAAAGATCCAACCCTGACCCATAAGAAGGTCTGAGCACAATCTTTATGGGCTGCATTTGTTTGTGATGGTAACTGGTGAGTGATCTCCCTGTCTTTATCTGAACCCGTGAGCTTTCTCATTTTCTTCCCCTGTCCTATTGAGGCAGAGTCAGTCAGTGAGTGGGAGTTTGGCCCCTCACCAAGGTTAACTGAGCACAAGTCTGTAGGTTTAACTGAGCTTTTCTCAAGCCTTTGGGAGATGATAGCACCACAGAAGGTGCTCTCCATCTGAGGGCCTTGCACACTTAAAATATGTCAGCATTATACTACTGATGCCAGCAGAGTTACATTTAAATGACGCCAATATGAATTGAAAATCATTCTCAAAGAGCTTTATTTCCTTCCTTGTGTCAGGCAGCACACAAATTTGAAAAGAAAATAAAATGACCAGATTGCTAACAGACTAAAACTGTGGCAGGAACATCTTAGAATAGATGTACTGAGGAGTGTTTTCTCTCTGAAGATAACTGGGTGATGGGACAGATCAGTGATTTCTAAAGAAGTGGCAAATGAAAACTGGGGGAAAAAAAAATATTTGAGGGTATAATTGCTGAGAAAAAAACATGGAAAAGCTAGTTTCATCTAGGTAGATATTTCCTCCTAATTTGTTTCTATTTTCCTTACTAATCCATGTTCTATTATCAAATATGTTCAGCAAAGGCATTCTGCAATGCCAGAACATTGCCCACCACACTTTTTGACACAGTTAGCCAAAACAGTGTGGTTTTCTGTATTTTTTTTCAGTTAGGAAAAACTACTGACAGAGACAGAACCTCTTTTATTTACAGAAACATGCCACAGTTGTAGCAATTGTAGAAATTCCTTTTGCCAAATTCTCCCCATCACTCCAGCCCCACCCCATCTTACCCATGTTGTCTCTGAGTCACACAGGTGGTTTTTTTTCACTTCTGATGTTTTTCTTCTGCCTTGTTTTCTGCACTTGTATCACCTTTTGTCTTCTCAGAGGCCCAAAATCCTTACTGAAAAATAGAGAATTTGCCCTCGTTTTTCATGCATGGTTTACAAGTGCCTTAGGGCCAATGCTTTATGTCTCTGCTTGAAGTAAAACTGCTGTTATTGCTGCTAACAAGCTCCATAAGAAAGTCTTAGGAAATCTTAAAATCCTTGAAAGAAGAGCAGTGTTTATACATAATCTGTAGTATATATTGTGCTTCCTCTCCTCTCCTCCCCTCCCCTCCCCAATTTTAAGGTGCACACATTATGCATCAGAATATATTTAACACTTATTTATTCCTCTTAGCACTTGAAATAAAGCTATTGCAAGTGGCTGGCCTAGCTTCACGTGCTTCAGTGATATTATTTGTCTACCCAGGGGCACCTTGAAAGTTTGATTGCAATTTATGTTTTCATAGATATGGTAGTTACATTGTTTAAGGGTTGTCATGTTCAGATTTCAAGCAGGTCCCAGGAGCCTGCCCATGGTCCCCATGACTCAGTCCCTCACTGCTAACTGCTGTACTCAGGACAAATAGGTTTTCTTAGCCACAAAAAAAAAAAACAAAAACCAAACAAACAAAAAAAAACCCAAACAAACAAAAAAAAAAAACAACCAAAAAAAAACCAAAAAAAAACCAAAAAACCCCAACTGTACCAATCAACAGTAATAGGACAAGAAGTATCAAACTCATTCAAAACCAGCAGCTTATTAACTGCTCAAGTTAATGGATAGACTGAGGATACTGTGGATTCTGAAAGTGACCCAGATTCAAAAGGAAATTAGAAAAAGGTTATCAGACACCAGGACATGCCTCCAGAAGTCTCCGCCCTGCAGGTCACTATGGGTACTGGAATTTAACTCTGTATTTGCCTTCTTCTTTACTCTGCACTTCCCGTCTCCTACCAGCATTGCCATGAAATGCAATGGGTTGGGTGAGATGACCATTATTTGGATGTAGTGTGGTGACAATTTAGGTAATGTGAACTAACACATCTGACCCTGTAGTTACAGCAGTCCACTGAAGAGGGACACCACAAAACTCATCAATTACCATGTGTGTTGTCTGTTTGATGGACAGTGGAAGCTTAGCTAGGAAGCAATAGTCAAATAAAGGAAAGGCCTCACATATGGAGTGAGTTGCCATGGAGCATTACAGGCATGGAAAGGTTAAGGATTCTGGCATTAGAACGTCTAATCCAAATCTCTCCAAGGTTTTCAGTTTGCAAATGAAAAAACTGTAATTGGGAAAATATGTCTATATCTGCAAGGTGATATTTTCCAGCCCCTTTTTGTCAATGGCAAAAAAAAAAAAATGGTTTGGTTGCAGCCAACACTGCCATCTTAGAAATAAAAGGAACTTTTATATCCTTCTCCATTCCAGCTGTATTGACATTGTTTTTGTTGGCACTCCCAGAGCATATGACTGAGGTGAGGACATCCTGCCAGTACCTCCTGAGAGGTGTCCCTGGATGAGTTTAGCTCTGTGCCTGCTGCCAGGGAATCTCCAAATGGCAGCCTCTGACTAACTCTATCACATTCTCACGTCTCAGCAGGATTCTCACTCACTGTCTGTAGGTTGCAGAATCACATTTTTATACTAGTAGCTCACCGACTAACTTCTTTATGAAATTTTAACTCTTTAAAATTTCCTTTTAATCTTTGAGCCTATCCTTTTCAGAGAAGCAGGTGTGTTAGCCAGGGTTTCATCTTTGCTGTAATCTTGCTGTGCTAATTACTGTCCCAGCAAGTCACATTTGACATGAGGAACCTGCAGTACACGGATCTGGGGCTCTCCTGATCTCCTCAGAGGCTTTGATAATACTGCCCACTATTTTTCCACAGGTCAAATGTTCATTCAGAAAATCTAAGCATCTGTTTTGGTGTCAAGAAAATGTTAAATGTCTCTCTGAAACACCTTAGGTGCATAGCACAGTCCAGCTCACAGTTTCTCCCAAAAGGCCTACAAGTGTTCTCAAAAATGTACGCTCTCTTTTTCCTGGGGAACCTGCCAGAACTCTGCTGATGCACCAGGTGTAGAAAAATATTTTACTTCAGTCTTTTCTCCTGGAATTTGTCCCCAGGTAGGGAGGTGAAAGTGAATCTTTGTTATAAGCATATATATTTCTTTGGGGTTTTTACTGATGGGATATTTTGCACTTGTTTGTTTGGAGAGCTTTTGAAATGACTTGTCGGTCATCAGTGAGTTCACCAGCTTTGCTGATGTTAATTTTTTCAACTGTTGTCAGCCTTACAGCAATAAACCAATTAAGCTCTTCTCTCAGGCTCTGCCAGTGAACAAGAACTGCAATAATGAGTTTAAAAGGTGGGATGGCTGAGGTCTTCCAGTTCAGCTTTGTACCCTTTCAGCAGCTTGCTTACCCCAAGGATGCTTCTTCAGCACCATTGGTCCCTTGACCTTCCAAAGGAGGAAACCAAGGACATCTTATGTTTCTTGTCTCTGTGATTTCCATTCAAACTCCCTGAGTGGGAAATGAGTTTACTGTTGTATAACCTAAGCTTAACCCATTTATTTGCTAGAGCTTTTGTTTGTCTTGTTAGTCCTGTAGCATTACTGCTGCTTGATCTCACTTTAGGTTGTGTATCCAGCTTAGAATTAATAACTGTCACTTTCTTTCCCATGTGAAACACCTCACTCCCCACACTCCTTATGGACAGTCTTGTGATGGATTATGTCCAAGTTAAATAAAAAGTATCAAAATCACAAATCTGCTTCAATCATCTACTCTAAGAAAGGTCACTTTAAGTTAAACTCTGAGGGAAATTGCAAAAGGTTCATGCATATGGAGACAAAGGACAATCCCAGCATATTCCTGGACTCTTTCTCTGGATCTATCAAAACAAATACTAACTAAACAGATTATGTTCATGTCAATTATGTGTCAGCTTTTGATGCCACACTGAATGGGTAAAGAGACCATGTGAGAAGGGAGAGGCAAACCTGACCTCAGCAACAGGAGCACTAACAGTGAGAGAACTGGAAGTGGATATGACAAAGGAAACAAAAGAAGCTGTCATGACTGTGCACCTTCACAGAGACTCTGTTGATATTCTATGCACCATAAGTCCTCCTTCAAGCACTAATACAAAGAGGCAGCTTTGAAGGGAAAAGCAGGTGACAGAGCTAAGAGGGATCAAAGGTGGCATCTAAGTGACAAGAAAAGCTGAAATGCTGTGTGGAGGTCACTTTAAGGCATCAAGCAATGGAGTCAGATTTGAAGTGCCAAACAAACCTGAAACACAGGTAGAAACACTGTAGATGGTTTTCAAGTGGCAGGCATAATTGAGAAAGTGAACATGCAAGTTAGGGTCAAGCAGAGCTGAAACAGCTAAAACAGCCTAAGCTGGAGGAAAGCAGTATTTTTGTTGAAAAATTCCTGCAAAGGCATCTTGCTACCCAACATAAGAACTGCGTCCATTCATCTGGGCCAGTCAGAGGGTGTCCAGGGAATCCTAGGAACAGCACATTATGCTGGCAGATGGACCTCCTGCAGTAGTTGAATTTGTATCACCCTGGATAAAGAAATGTGAATTGCAGAATAACAAGGAAAAAGTAACACCTATTTAAATATTATACTTAGATATTGCACTTCTATTTAACTATGTGCTCCCTCCTGAGTTACTGACAACTTGAAGGAAGGGCTGGGGTCAGACCCTTGACGTCCTCAAAGGAGTTTCTTGTGCATGCCTTTCCAAGCTTATTTTGTTCTGACCCCTAAAGAAAAGTTATCATTGTTTCAAGTGTCTGGGCTGCCTATTTCAACCTTCTTGGAGAGGTCTTGGAGAGATTCTTGTGTGACTGTTTATTTTTTCCCTTTTTCCTTCAAAGAAACCCAACAGTTTTGTGGTCAAGAGACCTGACAGCTGAGTCACATTCTGATCACGTTGGTGCCATTTGACCTGACCATATTGCTCAGCCAGACAAAATAACTACTTACACTTTCAGAGTTTTGTGGTCCAGGAGGTATTTGGCTGCCCCATTCTTTCCACTCTAGATATTTTATTTGAACCACTCAGAGCCAAAAAGGGCTGTTGTTCCTAAGGTCTGCCTCATGCCTTGTCTAAATGATCAGACCTCTCAATGCAGAACTGATCTCAGGTAACTCTTTCCAGAGCACCCATGATGCCAAGTAAACAGATTAATGTATTTTAGGCTGGAGAACCTTTCTAACAAATATTTCTTGGGATCTCAAGCTGTGAAACTGCACAGCTTTTCAGGTTGTATGTAATTTATTTTGTGATCAGGCCAAGAGAAAGGTAGTTTTGGAAACATTAGGAGCTTTCAGTTGTACTTGCCTCTGTCTTCCTGCAGAGCCTTCTGCTAATGCTTCTTTTTCTTCCTATGCCTGTGTGGATTTCTTCAAAGAAAATGAAGTCACTTATTGCATTTAGGTGTTCATTTGGTTTGTTTTCCATCATGATATTTATAGATGCACACAGGGGAGTTGAAGGTAGAAGTGCGTGAAGAAAATTCACTGCTAAGTTTCTGTCATAACTAAGCTGGGCAAGCTGCACACATCCCATTCCATCATCTTTCGCCCCTGTATTATTTGAGGAAACCAGGTAATGTCACTGTTATGAAAAGGCTTTGGGATTGGAACTGGAAAATGGGACAGCAGCCATTGAGAATTCATTTATTCTGATATGCGAGACACCCTGAAAGCACTGCCCAATAGTTACCCAGCAGCTTTTTATCTGTGGTTGATGCCTGTGTGAGGCAGGGATCAAGGTTCCTACAGAACTGTATCTTCCCTCTAATTCATGAGAAGCAATGGCTCTCAATGCCATTTGTTTTAATGGTCTGAACACCTCCATTACAAGGATGAGCAAAATTATCACAGCCCAAAACTGAACCCATCGCTGTAAATTTTTGAGTCATATTGAGTCCTCCATGACTAAAAAACAGTGGAGACAGTGTCACCTCCCAAAGAGGAAGACATGAGAACTCTATAAAAATGTCTTTAGGACATAGCTTTGAAGTCTGACTGTGGAAAGACTGACAGAGGGTATAGACAGAGAGAGGGTAGTGCTTGTGCCAAAGTGCTCAGAATCACTGACTTCACTCATTAACAGTGGAATGGAGTGTGAAGGCATTCATTGATTACCTTGTAGCAAGACAATTGAATAAAGGTGTCCAAAGAGAGGGAGGTTGGTTGTATAAATTTATTTGTAACAATTTATTCAATTGTTTGGACAATTGAATAAAGGTGTCCAAAAAGAGGTGGAGGATGTTGAACTGCACAAGTCCTTAGGTAAGCTGTTTGAAACTGGTTGGTTTAGCTTCAAAAGGCCAAGGATTAAGCAATTGCTAAATGACAATCATTTGCTAATGGTGTCTTATATTCCATTTGCAAACAGCAGATAAGTAGCTGAAACTGGTAAATCCAGAATGTGAATACCACGAGCCACAACAAGCAGCAGTGATTTATAGACAGCTCTATAGTGTTTGACACAATGGCATTCAAGGGCCTTAGAAAATGCTTGTTAAATTCTAGGCATATTTACCCCATTTTAAAGCTGAGTGGAAGAGCTTGTGTTTCTGGCCAGCTCTGGTTTTGTTCCTCACCAGTCCTGCATTGATTCTTATCTCTTCTCCCTACCCATACGTCCTTTCCTTTTTCTCCTGATCAATTTGCCATCAAGTAGCAAAGTGGGATAAACCCTCCACAAGAACCAACAGGCCTCTGTGCAATGGCCCCAGGTGTTAGATCTGCCTGAATCTCTGTCCCTGGAGGTGAGGAGGTAGAGCCTTGTCCAAATGCCACCTCTTGTCCAAATGCCATCATGCTGGCAGGGAGTGGAAATGCCTCTGGGATGTGTGTTCCTGCCAGTCTTTGTTGCTAAAGGTGTTCTGTGCACGAGCAGGGAGAAACACAGGCAAAGATTGAACAAAGTTCACAAAATCTTTAACTCTTCAATGGCTCCAGTGTGCAGTCAGTATCTTAGGCAGGTCCCATAGCTGGGCTGCTGTGCCAGGTCACAAACCCAACTAGTCACCATGCACTACAGTCTCCTTTGAACTCACACAAGAAATATCCACAGACCTGTCTCAGTCCATGTTCTTCTGATGGGGGGAAGTGTCTCCAGTGCCATGTGGAGTAGAAATCCTATTTTCCAGTTGGTGAAATTATAAAACACTCATTGCAATTCCAATTTCTGTGTGCTCGAAGGCAACACATTGGACTGGTTGAGGTATGTGTGGAAACTTCAGTGATACTTACCCTATTAAACTAAACTGGTTTGGACTGGGTAATTGCTGGGTTGCTCCTTGGCAGAGATTCTATCCCTTTTCTAGACAAGACCTGGACACAGCTTGTGGGATAGCAGGAGCTGCGACTGTTCCCAAAAAGCATGCTGAATGCAGCCACCCTTTTTAGTAAACAGACTCCAGCTGTTCTGACAGGAGGTTTATCATGTCTCTTCCCTCAATCTATCTTGCATGATTTACAAGAGAAAATGAAATCTTGGGGTGCACTGGGAACCTGGAGAGAAGCCTGAACTTCCAACTTGCAATTTGATTTTTTTCTCAGTGCTGCTGCTCGTACGAGAAAGAAGCCTGTAAGAGTAGATGTTTCCATCTACTTGAGATCATGGGATCATGAAATCATAGAATAGCCTCGGCTGGAAGAGACCTTAAAAATCATCTAGTTCCAACCCCACACTGTGGACCAGGATACCTCCTACTAGGCCACATTGTACAGAGCTTCACCCAAATTCAGTCTCAGAAAGTAGTTTCAAAAAGGTCATTATTTTTAATGTTCTTTTAGTGAGCTAAAAGAACATTTAAAGTCTTTAATCTCTTTTTATTTGGGATTGTCTTCCTTCAATCTGTTATTATGTTACTGGGTGCCTTGCTTTTAAACCAAAGTGAGAATTAAGCTTTTTCAGCATCTATGTAAACGTCCTGAGCAAGGTGCTTAAATGTGAAAGCACTATGTCAATGAATGAGACGTGAAAACAGTGCTTGAATTAAGTCCAGAAATCCTCTTACACCTGCATAACATTATTTCTTTATTGTGGATAAAGGAAGTAAAGTACGTCCATAGAAGAAGGTAGGAAGGAAATGCTAAATAATGCACTAGAAACATTCCTTTTACCTGAAAGGAAAGGATGTGGGCTTAAAAACTGAGTGACCTTAGAAAAAAAGAGTGGGAATGTACTACAGAAGGGAAAGAAAACAGGAGTAGTGATTTCTGAAATGCTTTTGAGACCCAAAGGTATTGCCTGACATAATTTCTATCCCTGAGACCCAGAGTGGTTCAGTTCCTTCCCACCATCAACAAAAAATGTCCCAGACTCCCAGAGCTCCACATTCTTGGCATTGGCAGTGTCTTACTAGACACTTTTGTCAAAACCACGTCTGGATCATATCCTCTCTTTTTCTGCTGTATTTCTGTTGCTACTGTACTTCAAAGGGTATTGGCATGTGCTACTGCAGAACTTTTCAGTGACTGTATGGAGTCAGCAGTTAATTTTATCCTCTCAAAGACAATTTCACCTTTCCTGTTACTAGGACAGAAGATATAAATACCTGTGGAGCAAGCTGCTTGACATTTTAGTGCTCCAAAGTCTGCTTTGTTCATTGCCACATTTATCTGAGGTCCTGCAAGAGGTACATCATCATAAAACTGGTCTTATTAGCAATACAGAGGCACTGATCCAAGTCAGAGGCTGGATTTCAAACTCTTTAGTATATTGAAAAGTAAGTTTCTGAGACGTTTTGAAATCAGCAGGTGAATTCAACTCCAACATCCCTCCCTGGGGTAATTAGATTCTGATAACTGCAACAAGAGTTGTATTCCATATGTTGTATCCATGACATTCTCAAGTGTAATTTTATTATCCCTTATTTAAAAAAAAAAAAAAAAAGCCCAACACTTTGCTGTAAAAGAGTTCTGTTGTCACACTGCAAGATCACTGAAACTGCACTGAGCAAAGTTCATTCAGTCATGGTCTTCAGACACAGATCTAGCAAACACCCCTAACAGCTTTGAACAGAAGGTGTTGACAGCCACTCCCAACACATTTTTGCAGATACATCAGTAGGAAGAACCATTAATTTCCTCTTGCAGATCAGGTAGAGAGGGTTTTGATGTTTTACAAAAAGCAGTCATGTAAGGAGCAAGATGAAATATTGAGCCTAATTTTACTGTGGTAAGCACAAGGTAAACTCAATAACAAGAAAATAATCTTAGATTTTCTCAGCATATCCTCTTCCACTGTGTTGGTGAATATGTTTCCTTTTCTTGAGTACATGGAATAAAGTTGTCAAATAACAGTATTGTAGGTCTCTTTTTTGTTGTTCCAGACCCATACCTCTGTAGCTTGAAAGTGACAGGATCAGAAATTTGTTTCCCCTCTTCTTCTTTGCTCACTTAGGCAATTTTTAAAAAATGCCATCTTGAATGATCAGTTGAAAATTTTATTTACATATGGTTTGATTAATCCTCCTAAATGCAGGAATATCTTATTTAAATAGAATATAATTTTGCATTCCCTCCATTTACTGAATTTACTTTCTCAGTTATTACTAAATTAAGTTTTTCTGCTTTTCTGAGAAGAGGTTTTTGCCAACTAGCTTCTAAATCTTTAATAAATATTACCCAATACATTCAGGTGGCTTTTTCCACCCAAATCCATTAGCTTGTCTACTGTGACACATTTTTGAATATGAAAATAAGGGCAAGACTGGAGCTGATCAGTCCATGCCTAGAAAACAGACACTGCAGCCTGCTGAAAGCAAAATGCTGATTTTTCATCAATTTACAGACTCAAGGTGAAGACATATTAAAAAGCAACAGCAGGCAAAAATAGTAACAACTTGTTCACGTGTAGCCTTGTGTCCACTTTTGTGAATGCAACTTCAGACACCACCCTTGGCAAATCATGGAAGGAAGGCAGAGCTGTCCTCTGTGGAGAAGGGAGAGTGGTGGGCAGAGAACTGTGTCTGAAAAATGCCTCCAGGTTTTCATTCTGGATAGTCCTCCCCTGCCTAATGGTTTGTAGTGAGCCACCGTGTGTGCAGTCCACCTGGAGCATCCACTGGTGATTCCAGAATGTTTCCTGCAGTGCCACAGGAAAGCCACATTTCTGCTGGCTTCACAAGCAGCAGGACAGTCTGCAGGTGAGATCTTATTTCAAAACTTCCTGTCGGACACAAAAGAGAACTTTGTGGTTTTTTATTTTGAGCACCTTCTTGCTTTCTCTACATTTATAGAGTAAGTTTGGAAGATGCAGAAAACCGTGGGTGGATGGGCATGGAATGTACATGCTGCCAAAGTTCACGTCATTACTGATACAACAGGGTGTAAACTGTGTTAATACACCATTATTTTTACTCAGGATTTAATTCTGTAATGCTAATAATGCAATTATTTTCAATCATATGTATTTAGACCTCTGATCAAAAATGGTATCATCCTCTGCTTCCTTCATACAAGCAGCTCTAGCAATACCTTAAATCAAAGGAAAGATGAAAAGTTTGCATTCCATCTTTTTTTGGATCTGTGTTGTCACTGGTGCCAGGAGGTGGTGCCACAGAGCAGGAAACAGTTTGGGTATGGCCTGACATGCACACCTTGCATGATCAAGAGATTAGGACATGGTTTCACCTTCTTCCAAAGTATATTCAAGGATCTTTGCTGAATCCTGCCACAATTCAAACTTCCCAAGGTAGAAATTGAATATTTGTTTGCCATTCTATTTGTATTCCTTCCACATTGTTCCTTTTTTAGTAAGACATTTTATCAGAGAATTCACAGCTTTCTTCTACACCATGAAGTCTCCTCCATCCTTCCATCATAAGCAGACTTGAGAGCTCTGTGGCATGATCCATCTCCCTTACTTTTTCTCCCTTACTTTTTCTCCCTCCTTTTCTTTTACCTTTCTCACAGCTCTTGCATTTTTTTCTGAAATAGATAGAAAAGGATTAAGTCACCTGCAGCAGGTTGAGGATCATCATGGTCACTGCTTCATAAATCCTAGAAAGTTTCTGTTGTTGCCTTTTCTCATTTGCCTGGTTCAAGACTGCTTGCAGGAGAAGCGTGGGTCTGAGCAGAATTAAATTGAGCCACTTCATGTTTCCAGTCCTTGGTAGCATCATGACATGTTTGCAATACAAAATGGACGCTTTTTATTTCTGCAGAGAACCTGCAACTGCTTGTAGCCATGTACAGAGACAGTGATCCCTCAGTAAACCTCCAAAGAATTCCCTCTTGAAAGATATGCCGTGCCTTACAAGTCACACAAGAATGAGTAAACCACTATTTTGAACAATTTTAGCTTGAGTGTGCTTTACAGGAAAGTATTAGTATGTTCCTGAACCTACAGATGTGGCTTTAATCACAACCCTTTTTTAGTGTTTCAACATCATATACTTTCAGATGAGTTGGTTTTCAAACCAGTTCCCCCATTTCCTGTTCTCAGTATCTTGATTATGAATGTGATATAAGCTGGTTACCATCTTCCTTCTGTTGCATTAAAATCTGTTGGCTCTGTTTCCTTTCCAAATCTGGGGTTTCCCCTGCCCTACTCTCCCTGTGTCAGGCTCACACACGGTCTTTGTAGCATCCAGACCTTGCACTGAATTTCACAACCTGCTTTGTGTTTGCTGCCACTCCTCTTAAGTTTTGCTTCATCCACTGCCTTAGTCCATGGTTCACACTCAGCTGCATGAACTGCTGTGTTTTCTTTCTCATCAGGTTGTGAGGTCTTTGCTGCTGGACTCAGATCTGCTCAGCGCTGTAGCATGATGTTTTCAAACATTTGTTTTCTATAAAGTATCTTGAATCTGAGCCTCACACATATAAAAAGTCTCTGGCTTCTCAGAGTAGTGCCTAAACTCATCAGGATGAGATATGCCTGTTCTCAGGCAGTCTCTAAAGTATCCCTACTCCCTTGATAGTGGTACAATCTTCTTGTTTCTGGAGAGGAGGAGAGCTATGGAGTAATTTTACTGTTTGTAGCATTCTGTCTTTGTTGGAGTGCCTGGAGAGTCCTGAAGTTGCATCTGTGGCAGTGTAATAAGTCTGGAGAAAGTTCCTGGAGTGGAGATCAGTAGACACAGAACAACCCACGCCTGTGCCACTGAACCCTATCCTTGGACCACATCCAAACTGCCTACAAGGGACAGTCCTAGCCAGTGCTGGCTTCCAAGCTCTGCACACAGGGGAGTACCAGGCTGCTTGGCCAAAACCATGCCAGATGTTAGTCTGACAATTTAAGAACACAGACAAATATGTCCCAGTGTTCAAGAACTTTCCCTGATACTGTGGAACTTAGTAATAGAGCCTGAAATGTCCACGAGGGCCTTGCTTCATCTTTTTTTCCCCTTTAAGTGTTTATGGAGTTTTTTAAGGACTTGTTTCTAGGACACGTTTCCTAGGCTTTGGTTCCCTCAATAATTCCAAGGCCATCAGCTATAATCTCTGTGTTTGGGAGACCCAGGAGACACAACAATCTGATCACATGGCAACACAGAGCCTTACCCTCCTTGCCATACACAGACAGGAGTGCCTGTCCCTTTGGGCACAGCCAGTGAAACAGACACCCAGTAGAGCCCACTGAGGACACTGGGTGTGCGCTTAGAGCCTGGTAAAGTTTTCTGGCTGTATTAACACTTCTGCATAGAGCAGCTTCCAGCCAATTCCGATTTAGTTACCTGCTGCTTTCTCACACTGCAGTGCTACCTTGCCTTTGTTGTCCTGACTGCTGCTCTTCTGTTGAGACCAGCAAATCAAATGGATCCAGCCCATTTTCCAGGCTCAGACTGTACTATTTCTAGCTTAAATTTGTCCTGTAGATGCTCATTGCTTTGTAAAATGTGTTTATAGACAGAAGTCATTTTAGCGCAGAGAATATTTCTGGTCATGCTTCCTGGTGTTCCACAGCTTGGCATGTTAGCTGGGATAAATGACAAGCTACAACATGTCTTGTTTCCTGGGGGATTTTTAATTCTTTTTTTTTTTTTTCCAGCCCACATTTTCATTTTGGATCTCTGTTGTGATTCTCAGCCTTGTCTGTGTGTCTCCAATAGAATTTTGCTCCTCAGTGTGACTGATTCATAGGCAACACTGGAATCAGATTTTTTGGATGTTCGTGCACCAAGAGAAGGTTTGGCATCCTTCAGCAGCATCTGTGCACTCAGACCATTAGAAAGTCCCTTAACCACATCACTGATCTCTCCCTATTCTTTGGAATAACCTCTCTATCTTCTCAACCAGCCCATAGGATCCTCTGGTTTTCCTGCCCAGAGTACTTACGTGATGGGATATAAGAGATATCATGAGGCTTCTTTCATCTCTGAACAGATCAGACTGGGTGTCAAAAATGTTTAAACTATGTCAGTGCAATACTCTATGAGCACAGTTAGCCCTGCTGCTGCACCCAATGTTTCCACAGCCTCCATGGCCCTCAGGTCCCTAGAATCTCTTTCTGCCTTTCATGGTGCCATTGTCAATGTATTCACTGGATCATCCTCAGTCCCAATGCTTTAATTCTTAGCCTGCACAGTGTCTCTTCTTGTATTGATGTCTTCCACACAGTTGCCTATTGTACTTAATATTTTCTGGTATTTTTTTAGGATTTAGATCTGTTCAGACACCTATTGACTTCAGTATTTTTGGTCTTTAACACATCTATTCTTTTTGCTAATTGGTCTTGGTTTGGGTATTTTTCCAAATGAAGTAGTATCTCCCAATAGCCTTGCTCCTTATGCATACACAATATTTATCATGATGATAGCTTGGACAATATTTCCATCTCTGACTTATTTCTTGACATTTATTTCTCTTTAGAAGAGATAATTAAGTTTAGCTCCATTTTCTTTCCTTTATTCTCCGTGATCATTCTGTAGAGTTTCCGTCCTTATTACCACACTTGTTAGTTTTTCTCTGGAAACTGATGAATGCTGGTGATCAAGATACTTTTACAATATCTCTTTGCTTTGCTACCATGGTGAGGGTAGCTGCCTTATGATAGGCAATGACTTTTTACATCACAGATCTTGCAGTAGAAGAAAGTTACTCCCTTCATCTGCCACTGACTGTGCACAATGTGGTGTCAGGCGTTTGTGGCGTCAGGCATTTTTGGTATCTGGCATCTTATTCCTTAAGGAAAGGACAAGGAACTCAATACCTCTCTGCTTCAATCACTGCATAAAGGAATTAATAAGAAAAAGGTGTAAACCCCTCACACATGGTAGAACAAATATGTTCTACCATTATGTAACAAAAATGTTACCAAATAACATGTGTGCTGTTATTTGGTAGAGTCCCATTCTCTACAACAGGAACTCTCAACACATACACACATTTCCCTTTAAGTGCATCAGACCTCTGGATGGTTATAAATGGTTGAAAATGTTGATTCCACCAAATCCTTCTCTCCAATGCCCTGCATATCCAGTACTTCCCTTGCCCCCTTGAAAGCTACTGTTTGAAACCAACTGTTTCTGAAAATCAGAGTATGCTTTTGTACCTGTCAGTGAATTTTATGAGCTTGGTCCTTAGAACCATTTCTGCTCAGTGATGTATGCAGAAGTCCTTTGGGGCAGCTGGGCTGTCAGGTTCCATTTCTGCTGTGGCAGTTTATAATTGAGTGCATTTTCATGCAGATCATTATTCTTTGGGCACAATCTCTTTTGGGCACAATCACTCCTCATAAAGCAAATGCTGCCAAACCCGTGTAGCGATTAGAGTGACTGGTCATCTGGCACTTCATGGAGTTCATAAAGACACAGGACAACTGCATCTGAATTCCCCACTTATTCAAATTGGACATGAAGGGTTTTCATCCATGAAATTTGTTAAACTCTGAAATGCTAAATGCTGGAAATGCAGTCACTGGTTGTCAGCAGTTTGAAAAACATATTGTGTGGTTCAACGTGAAAAACACAAATGGATAGAGCAAGAGGGCACCTTTAACTTGGGCTTTGTGATTCCTTGTTCAGGCCGTGGCTGTGGCCCTGTCAGAAGCAGCAAGTGGTAGAAGGGTGTGAATAAGGATTGTGAAGGATTAACAACAGGACAAGAAAGCAACAAGTGCACATGGAATTGGAGCATGAGGGAAGATTCAGGAGTGGGAACACGAAAAACAAGTAAATGTGGTAATGAACCCCCATTTTGTCCTGAGTAGAGTGAGGATTGGATGCAGGATGGATGTTGAATCTAACTGCATCAGAGACTAAATTTTGCAACGTGTAAAGGCAAGAGTGCAGAAGTAAAACTTGTCTGGCAAATAAGGGAGCAGCAGTAAGGTCCTCTGATATGAATAGAGGTGTTCAGTATTTCTGTCCTCCTCACCCCTCCTCACTCCTTTTTCCCATGCGAACAGATCAAAAGTAGGAACCTACCTTGTCCTGTATTTCCACAGTGAGATTCTGGAGAACTTGAAAAAGGCAGTTTCATTATAGCAACTTCTCCCTTTGAGTTCTGGCAGAGGGAATATCTTGAGAGGTCTAAGAGGCAGAATATAAATATTAAATGCTTGAATGATACCATACATATGATGGAAATTGCCCAGGCTCAAAACAGGCTCAAGTTGCCAGCGGTTGCTTTAAGTACTTCTGTCCCTTAAACATCCCAGAATTTTGTAGGAGCATAAAGGGATGGAGTTATCTTGCAGAACTAAAGGGAGTGAGTGGTAAAGACTGGATGTGGCACTCGGTGCTGTGGTTTAGTTGAGGTGTTAGGGAACGGGTTGGACTCGATGATCTTGAAGGTCTCTTCCAACCTTGTGACTCTGTGATTCTGTGATTCTGTGATACATGTGACATCATGTTTTCCAGAAAGGATTCTCAATGATACCTTGACTCGGCATCTCACTGTGATGTGGAGGAAGCTCCCTTTGCAAACTGCTAAATTTTCAGTGAAAAAGGATGTAGGGGAAATCCAGTGTCTGATATGAGAGTTAAGTAGGACACAAGTGTGCTGAGGCACTTCATCCTCTGCCTGCTTCCTGCATGCTCAGTTAGAGTGACAGTGCCCTAATTACAGCCCCTTTCCAGCTGCTGCAGCTGCAGTGAGGCAGATGCTGGTTATGCAAAGGCTCCCCGGGGGTCACAAAAGTAGATTTGGGGTAGCTGAAACCCAACAAAGCAGGTACTGGACAGCACTGATCATCTGAGAGTTACACAGGTTGTCTAAATTTGTAGTATGTGTTCCCTCCACCACCAGCAGAGAAAAGGAACCAGAGGTGTCAGCTTTGCTGAACTGCTCCTCTTGTTAATTAGAGAGGAAAATGAAGTGATTGGCTTACAGAAGGTGCCTGCTTTACAGGTAGCTAAAGAGAGGTGAAATAAAGCCCCAGGTCTTATCACGATCCTGAATAATTTCCTTCAGAGAACAAAATTTCTTCATAGCATTTGGACAAGAATCAGGCATTGACCTTTAAAGGTAGAAATAAAATGAGTTTGACTCTTTTGGTACTTTGTGCTCATCAGAATAAAAATTCCCAATACTTTACCTGCTTGTCTGCATAAATAACAGTCTCAGTAGTGCCTGGTCATTTATTTATTTACATAAATATGGAATATTTACATAAATGTGGAATGGATGGAATATTTGCATAAATGTGGAATGGATGCCTTTGCTTTAAGATTGTGTGATTGATGAGGCACACATGAACAACACCCTGCTAATTTTTAACACAGGGCAGAGTTTGCTCCTGGGCTTTCTGCAAATACATCTGGCTAGAGTGAGTTACAGAACTGGACAGATTTACAGCCACCAGCTGACCACTGGTCTCTCCCTTCAGTCTGGTGATGGATGGCTTTTACAAATGCATGGAAAGACTCATAAGATATATCATACTAGCATATATTTTGTTCTGATTACACTTTGGGCTCATCAAGCACTCTTTTCTTTCTTCTGGAAATAACAGTACAAACATTTTGAAGTAAAAGAAACTCATCCCCCTAAATTAAACTAATAGAAGTAACCTTTCAGGGCTCAAAAAGAAAAAAAAAAAAAGAAACTCCTTCCTGTTTATGTGGTGAGTAGATGTTTGGAAAAAGTACCTCATGTATTCAACCATGAATATGATTACAGTTTGTTAAAGGAAGAAGGATTGTGCATCTGTCACCCAGTCACCCTCTAGATTACTAAGTAGATTTGTCCTTAGAGTCATCATTCATTTAGTGAAATTCAGAGTAGACCTGCTGGGATTTATTTTTTGGTGTAAGCCTGGTCCTTATGCTCATTTTTACTACAAACATTTCTTTCAAAACTGCTGCAATTAAAGTGGATTTATCCAGCTGGTGCACATGTAAAATCAGTAAAACAAGTCCCTTGTCCAATGCAAAGATCATCTCCACCCACCAGGAGATGTGACTGCAGGGGGGATGCACAGTCAGACCAGCACACATCTGGCCAGGCCTGGTTGCAGGAGTCACTCTGACATTCCAGGTGCCTCCAGGTGCCCACCCACACCAAGATTTGTCACATTTGTCACACTCCACCTTGTTTGGGTGCGGATTTGGTGGAGGATGGGAATCAACAGCTGGTCTTGCAGGAACTTCTGCAAAGTAATAGTTACACTGACCTCATTTTAGACCACAGAGGTATCTGCTCCTGTCTGCTGTGCTCACATCACTGCAGACAGATCTTCTATTTTAATGTGGAAAAAGCCCTGTGTGGTACTCAGAGACATAGGGGCAGCAGTTCAACCCAAGCAAACTGCCATGGGGGCAGTGCTCTTTCCTTTTAAGCTAAATTGAAATAAGTTAATAGTTAATCTAAAGCTACAATAACAGAATTGCCCCAAGATACAGGACAAAACTCTTAAAGGAAATTATTCATAGGCAGCTCCCTCAGCTGAAACTCTCTTGGATAGAACAAGGAAAATTTTCATGCAGTTTAATATTTTCTAGATTATAAAAAATTTAATTCAGTTCAGAATCATGTTATATGTGCAAAAAGCAGGGTTTTTCCAGTGAAATGTCCTCCATCAGTCAGTGTTCTAGATGACTAATAATATTTACAAGAGGGTTTCTATTGGTTTAAATTCACACTTCTAGCTAAGCTATTACAGTTTCAGTGTCTGAGTCTTCATTTTATTTTTCAGAGCATTAGGGATTTATTTCACCATTTTTCAGTGCAGTGAAGCTAAATTAATAAAAAAGTGCTATAGTAATTTAAGGGTTTCTACACATGGACTTTTTGCTCTACCTGAAAAACCCTGAAATTCTGCAGCTGATATTGACTAAATTGATTCAAGGCATTGCTATGAATTGTGGAACAGATGTGACCATACAGGGATTTGGAGAAAGTGCAACTGCATCTATTTTAATTCAAGATTGTTATTATTTCTGATGCATTTCAGTACCAGGAAAGAGCAAGGCAGATGAGAGACTTGGGAAATGGTGTGGGAAGAAGGCTCCTGGGTTTTGCTAAGTCCCTTCAGCAGCTACTTCCCTCCCTCCCTCCCCATCATCTAAACCCCTTGGAATTTAGCTGTTCCCACACAGCTCCTACCTGGTGAATTGATGGGATTTTCAGAGAGGAGGAAAAAGGAAGGGGAGAGGAAGGAAAACTTCTCTGATCCAGTACAAGAAGAGAAATTCCACTTTCTATATCTTGCAGCATCTCTGCTTAGGAGTGAGTCTGGTTATGATGTAGCAGCTTTCCTCCTTTAAATATTTATTTCAACCAGAGTAAATATATCTGTGTATAGGTACAGCTTTTCTGGAATGAGAGCTTTGATCTTGTTCAGCCTAAGCCTCTCTGGTATCGACAAATTAACTCATAACTGGTGTCATAACTCTATCTCCATGTGCTTCACTGGCCAGAACAAAAAAAAAAAAACCAACCCAAAAAAAAACCAACCAAAAAAACCTACCAGTAGTGGTTTTCTGGTGTAAGCAGACTCTTTTAGAATTTTTTCTACCACAGCAAAGAAATTCAGTTTTTTCCCAGAATACATTTTATCTTACTTATTTTAAATTTTTCAGCCAAATCTTGATCTGATTTTTAGATGAGCCTTGTGAACTCTTTAAAACCAGACAGCTGCCTTTCCCAAGAACTACCTGAGCAATCATTTACCTTGCTGTACTTCTACCACAGAATATCCCTGATACCTGTGCTATTCTGGATTTCTTCCACCATTGCCAAGAGGGTTTGAATTCAGATGTTGCCCTCCAGCATTTGCTCCCAAATCTCATTTCCAAGAGAAAATCTGCTTCCCAAGCGCAAGCAAAGCCATGGAGACCCGTCCCTTAGCCCTAAAGTGAAGCTCTCAGCCTTTTTAGAAGCAGCATGAGGTTTTCTTAGCCCACAGTCTGGATGCCTGCCTGACATTCCCTACATCCTAATGTGGTGCTGATAGCTGGGTATGTAGGGCAAGAGAGGAAACTCAAATAAAAAAGCTTTTTCTACCTCAAAACGCAAGGGAGACCAAGGAAGAGCACTTGAGAGTGCTTCATTGAATGAGCTGACCTGCCAGCAAGAAAGGAAATGGGAATGGAGCCAAGCAAACAATCCCAATGCCTGCACACAGCCCTGTGGCTCAGGCTCTCCCTCTGACAGGGACCTGCAGCCCCTTTCCTGTGCTGCCAAGGATTCTGCAGTTTGTCATGACAGCTGAGTGTTCTCTAATAGAGAGCACAAATTACACACACACACAAATGCTGCACCCCCACCGATGTCCCTGCACCAGCAACACTGAGAAAAGCAGACAGGAGGCTCCATTTAATTGCCACAGGACATGAATAAATGTCATGGGTTTCAGTGGGAGTTATTTGTACCCTGCAGTGGGACAGCAGCACCCTGGTATCACTGCTGCTCTCTGGCTCTTGGTAGCTGGGACTCTGCAGTCGTGGCAGGGCTAATCCTGCTGCCAATTTCCTCTCTCTTTTCCTTGTTTTGTGCTCTGCTTTTATTGAACCTATCACGGGCTGTTAGGAAGAAACTTTCCCTCTGGCCTGTTATTCCATTATTGTTCATCATGAGGGGTTTTTTCACTTCATCTGACACATTTGATGCCAGGCTCTGTCAGAAATGAGTCTCTGGACCAGAGGGACACCAGGGGTTCAGGATGCACTGAGAGGTCAGAGCTGGAGGATGGGGAATGCTGCAGATGCAAATGAGATATGCACATTCAGCAGCATGAAATACTATTCCTGCATTTTGCTCAGTCTCATTGCTGCAGCTGACAGAGGGGATCTACATGTCCCTCTGTGATCCCACAGCCTCAGAGGTTTCCAGCCCTTTCCACTTCAGAGGGCTCCGTTCCCAGCTCTCTTTTCATCGATGTCCCAGCATGCAGGCATGTGCTAATCAGTTTTAGCAGACCCATCATTTGATTGACTTCAAAGCTGGGAACCTAGCTGCTGCCTCTCTTAAAAGATAAGAAAGGCCAGCAGGACAAGGGTTGTTTTTCCTGCCTTTAGTTTATACTTGTCCTTTTTGGGTAGGTCAGAGATAAAAGGTGATCTGTTTTGTGCAACATTTGTTTGATTTCTTTCAGCCACTGTTGGATTAGCTTCTCACATCTTTGTCCAGAAAATGCGTTTTCATCATCTTGTAACAAAACCTCCTTCTCTGGTATCACACATTTGGACTGAAGAAGTGTTGCCTTTGCTTTTTTGAGTGCCTAAGGTTAAACAACTGCAGTGATCTGCCATGGAATTCACTCTCTCCAAAGGGCACCAAAACCACAAGGTCCTGTACAGGAAGTGTAATCTCCAGAACAATATCCACAGCCAAAAACTCCTGTGCAATAGGCTCTTTCCATAGCAACATCTTGCAGATGGCTGAATTTCAGCAGTTATCTGGGCTGACACATTCATTATTTTGCACTGGAAGAACAGGCTTCTTATGCATGAAATGGTCATAAAGATGATCATAAGTAATATTCTGAACTCAGAAATGGGAAATTTAAACAACTGTCTTTTTACCCATCATGAACTCAAAGGTGTGAGTTTTCCAAGGAGAAGTGATTTCTTTTTATGGCAAATAATTTATTCCAGGAGTATTTTCTTCCCTTCCTCTTTGTGACCTGATTACAAATATCTCTTATCTGTTCATCGTTCGTGCATTAGGTAAATACCTTTTCTCATTTCATTTTGGTGTGCAAACCATTTTGCACATAACTTTTTCAAGTGTTTTGCAGAAATCTGAGATTTCTGATCAGTGTTGCAGAGCTTACTTTGAAGAGGGGAATGCTTTTTTATGCCTCCTGACTGAATGACTGCTGTTACTAACTCAGCCAGCTGGAACTGTGGTCAGGAAAGTGGTGCCTATCCTTTTTTAACCAATGCACTCCATAGCATGCCTTCCATCAACTGAGCTTCAACTACTCTCAGGATGGGTTCAAGAACCATAGATTTGCCTCACAGCTTTGTTTATTATGCATTGAAGGCCCCTAAGTGATGGACATTGTCCCTGTTCTTGTAACTCTTTTGCTTTGGGGATTGTCAAAGGGAAGAAACCAACTGAAACTAAAAAGTTTTTTTCCAAATAGTATGCAGAAAAAGATAGAAAACTACAAAAATGTTCTTTGCAAAACATAAGATTTGCTTAGCATGGAGTAATATTCTCTACACACACTGCCCATGCCTGTGCTGGAGGGGAAAGGTGAGACCAGTAGGTGACTGAAGGTTAAGCACCAGAGTGGGAAACAAATTCAAATGAGGCTCAGAGTTGCACAGCTGTGAAGAAATATGTAGGAATTTTTGGTGCTAGTGGCTCACATGTGTGGAGCTCAATTTTTTTGGGGGGGTGGGGGTTCAAAGGAATTACATCACTTTTTTCCTCCTGAAATGGTGCTAGTGTTTCTAACTCTGAGTGACCCTAAAAAAAGAAAGATACCTCAAATGTTCAAAAGAATGTAAAAAAGAAAAAATTCTTTTATATATTTTCTTCTCTTTCCTCCACTCCCTTCATGCTCTCAGCATTCATGCCTATATCCCCACTTTTGGGGAACTTGCTTTCTGCCAGGCTGCTCTGTTTAAAGGTTTCTGTAGCTTAACAATTTTTAAGATTTGAGTCATATGCCTTGCTCAATGACATCTTCCCTTCCCCATGCCTCATCTAAAGGTTTCTGGATGTCAATGCACTGGATGTTTCCAATCTAGAGCACAGCACAGGCATTGTGTGACTTACATACGTCAAACACGGAAGTTCAAGAGAGCCACGGTGTTTGCTGAATGGCTGGAGTTCAGGGGTTATTTGACAAGAAGCATCTTGATGAAGGACCTCTCCTTTCTGCAGCCTGCTGTTTTGTGTCTGCTCTTGGAGATGAACAGCAATCCCAGCCCAGACAGGGCCCCTCTGTCCAGCCACTGAACCAAGATACATTCTTGTTTCCAGTTGCTTTGGCTAGACAAGAAACAGCAGAGTTAATGGGCAGAAGGGGATATTAATTTGCATTTGAATACAGCCCAACACAGTTACTCAATGTTACTGCTGGGTAACGGGAAAATTAAGCTGAAAGGGAGTTAACATATGGAAAAGAAATGTAGCTGATGCTGAGAAGACAGACTGCAGTTGCAGTGAATTAGTGGCCACAGCTGTTAAGCAGGATGCCATGCTGCTCTCAGGGCAGTAGCAAAAGTAGATATTCCATTTTATACACAGTGTGACACAGTGTGGAGTGGCTGGAGAAATAAAATCAACCAACAGGGAAAAAAAAGTGCATATGTGTGTGGGAAGTGATATAGTTGCAATATTAAAAGTCCAGTGATGAAAAACCACAGAGGCAAGGGAATGCAAGGGGAGGCATCCTGCCCTCTTAAAAAAAAGCAATAAAACCCATAGAAAAGTTTCCTTCCATTTTGCAGTGGGCCATTATTATTTTCCAGGAGTCTGGCTAATCACAGCAATTCTCCCTGAGTCAGACAGAGCCCAGAGCCAGATCCTTATACACATTTCTATGTGGTAATATAGTTGAGAGCAATATGTGGTTACTCTCTCAAGCTATTGCTTTTTTTATTCCTTCTTTTCTCAGGATCTGGGTTTCCTTTCCTGGCTGAGGACCTGACTGAAGTGACCTTGTGAACTACCTGTTGTCCCACGCCAATCAGGGGATGGACTGGGACTGGAAAGGTTCATACAAGCAGCTCTCTTTCAGCTCTGGGTCTTTTATTTCATTAAGCCCTGATTTGGTCTGCAGCATTCATTGCCATGATCCCATGGACACACAACAGAGTAATGTGGAAAACCACAGCAGCCCCCCTCTATTTTCTTTATTTTCTTTTTTTAATAAGTGAAGACTCTTGAGTAAGCTTTAAATACATACAAAGTTATGACCAGACATCCTCACCCCTTTTCTTATAAGTCAAACTCTAGTCAGAGTATTGCTTTTCCAAACTGGCTAAAATTGGTATCATTAATAAGCCAAACTTTTTTAATGGCACTGTGACCCTACAGTGTTCAATACAGTACTCACCTAAAACTTTCAGTACCCTTTCAATTTTGACATGTGTTCCAGAAAAATATAAATATATGGAGACATTTGAATTTTTTTTTTCTCAAAGAAATCCCTAGGATTTAGTTCCACATCTGCCAGCAGTACTGGTGTGTGGCTAAACACATTGCATGGCTTTGAACTCCTCAAGCGTGACTGTAAAAGGATATTGCCTGTGCTTCTTATTGGTTATATCAGATGAGTTCCACTTCAGTCCTTTGCTTGCTTTGCTGATCTCATTAGAAATAATTAAAGTTTTTATCGGGTTCACATCTAGTTGCTTTGTTTATGTGGGGCTTTTTCAATGTGTGTTTTTTATTTTATTTTATTTTTTTAGCAGGTCACTTCCTTCTGAAGCCTTGCCACAGTGCCGCTCACCCAGCATTATTACTGAATTCTTTCTGAGGGTTTACTACCTCCCTCATAAATCATTACATTTCCATTTAACAAATTTAATAGCAGGATCTGGTTTCAATCCTCCCTACACAGAAAAGCCACTTCATCTTTTCATTCGGATGAGGAACTTGATGGAATGTGCCTGGTGCTCTGAGCAGCTCCCAGCCCTCAAAGCAACTCCTTGCTGGGGCCAGCTGGGATGCCTGGGGCTGCACATTGCAGGGATCTGGGCCTTCCTCACCTCTGCTGCTGAAGAAATAAATGGAAGGAAGAAAGAAGAAGGGCAAAGGAATAAACTGCTTTTTTTTTTTTTTTCATCAGCCTAAATAAAGGGAGAAAAAATTCAGATTCTGAGCTGAAAAATCATGACAATTCTGAAAACATTGAAAATTTCAAAGGGGATGGATTTTGAATAATTTCAGTGCATGAATTAAGATATGTTTATACACAAAGCCAGCACTGCCATAGTACATTGGACATTTCACCTTGCCCATATATCCTCAGAGAGGAAGATATGCTGACCATCACCATATAGACACAGAGCAGCAACAATTCTCAGGAGCATTTCACATCTTATTCCTGGAGTCTAGGTGTAAGAACATGCTACACTGAGGTGAGGAGGAAGAATTCAGCCCTGAAGCTGGTCCTTAGTGAATGTCTCTCATCCCAGGCACCCAGCCATCATTCATTGCAGGGGATCACCAATCACACCTTAGCCAAGGCTGGAAGTGCAGACTCACAGGAATTTACTGAGGATTGGCTGATATATATTGAATTTTTTGCTTACCCTACAATCCTATTTTCAGGTGGGTGTTCCTTTAAAGGCAGCTGATTCCTGCATGTAGGCATGCACATAAGTTTTGGGGTTTTTCTTGATTTGACCCAATCAGTGCTTGGCCTTGACTTTAGCTGATCCCAGCACAGAAGCCCCTTGGGAACTCCTGAGGTCCCCAGCTGAGCACCTCACCTGCTTTGCCCCCTGGGACTTAGAGAAGTGTCTTCTCTCATATCCTTCCTTCTGCAGCCCAGGTGAGGCTTGGTGAGAGTATCCCAGGCCCACGCCAAGGATTTGTGACCACCTTCACAACACTCTGCAGCACAGCTCCATCTCCCTGTGGCAGTCTCAGCTTGGGCAGAGGCCTGATTCAAATCCATTAAAGCCACTCTAAGATCCTCTTTGATTTCAAAGTGCTTTGGATTTAGGCTTCTTTCCCATCCAACAGGAGTCCCTTCCAAATCAGCTCCAAGGCACATCAGCTGGATGCTGTGCAAAGGGTTTTCCAGTGTCAGTTTGAGCTCTGTGGGTATTAAAGAGCACAACATCCTACTCGATTTTCAATCAGTCACATTCTGCCAGCAGTTGTATTTTGAAAGAGAGGAGCAGGGAAAGGGGAGACAATCCCTCACATAAGTGTATGCAGTGTGCATCAGTAGAGCATAAGGACACCATAATGACATCTTATTAAAACAATCATTGCAATGAAAATTGATTATTTACTTTGTAACCCATTATGCTTTCCCAGAAAGTAGTTTTTGGATATGATTTTCAATTTTCTTTCAACCAGATGAACCTAACCACAATCATATTTATAGCTCACAGATGTTGCCACTTTTAAGCCACCAGAGCAGAAAGGAACACCAGGAAGGAAGAGAGGGATGAAAACTGGCCAAGATTACAGGTCTGCTGTCCATGGGCAGGACCAGAGCTCATTTGCATGTGCAGATGTTTGTCTTCCTAAGGATATACTGATATCTCCACCCTGTGCCGCTGCAGGTGACATGGAGGAGCAGAAAGAGGGAAGCCCCTGACCTGGTAAGTTTTCTCATTGTGTATCAGCATCACACAGCTGTTCTTGAAGCTCCAATCTTATGCAGGATTTAAGAGAATTGTTGGAGTTAGAAAAGAGTAATAACTTCATATACCATGCTTAAAACTATTGCTCACATCTTTGGTCTTTATCTCAGAGTCTGGATACAAACAACTGGGAAGCTCACCTGGCTTGGTTGCAGTAGAAATAGATTAATAACTTTCTGAAAGCTCAGCTCTTCTCTAAACAACACAAAGACTTGATCCCAAGCAAAGTTGTCCCATCCTCTGACATGTAGGCAGCTCAGTAATCACAGCCTGCCTGACACCACTGATCTGCCAGGCAGATCAGATCTTCACATACTCTTTCATAAATGCCTTAGAGAAAAACAAAATTATAGAGGATTTCAGGAAGAAAATGCACCTTCCAAGACCCTCCTAAGTCCAGAGAATCTGCATCTGTGCCTTTCCATGGCTGCAGGCTGAAGCAATAAGAAGCAAGTGAGCTGTTAAATTTGCACATTTTGTTTCAATGCACACATGCACACGTCTCACATGCAGCCCCCAGGGTGGCTGGCGTTGTGACATGGGAACAGTTAACCAGAAGAGCTATCCCTCATCAGCCTCGGATTCCTGCCAGCAGGTAACAGATGTCATTTGCCACCAGGAAGAGGAGGGTGAGCACTGCCATTATTCCCAGCTCTGGACCAGGTATCAGCTGCCTGGCTCATTCTTCCCAGAGCAGCTTGCACAGGCACTGTCAAAAGGTGTGATTCAAGCCTGCACGGATCCCCACAGCCAGATGAAGCCCTGCATGAACCCATCAGATGGCAGAGCTCAGAGCTGCTCCCTCCTGCTGCCTCAAAGCCTGGCTCACTCTGGAAGCGAGCACCCGCTGTCAGGCTTTGTGTGCAGAGCCTGATTCGCCTGCTCTGTCTTTCAGGATGGGAACAGCTGTGTTCAATCAGATCTGACTGCGAGGTGAACTCCTGAGCACACAAATGCTGGCCATGATCTGTGCAATTTCATCATCCAGTAATTGGCAGCCCCGCTGCCTAAGGGGCTCTGAACTCCTGACCTGCACTGGCACTTTCCTGAGCTCCACTCCCCAAAGTGACACGTGCACGCACAAGAGCTGAGCACCAAAAAACTTCCTAAAGTGTCGTGGGTTAAGCCCAGCCAGCAGCTCACTCATTCCCTCCAGGTGGGATGTCAGAGAGAATCGGAAGAGTGAGAAAACTTGTGGGCTGAGATAAAGACAGTTTAATGGGTAAAGCATAAGCTGCACACGCAGGCAGAGCAAAACAAGGAATTTATTCACCATTCCCTTGGACAGGCAGGTGTTCAGCCATCCCAGAATAGCAGAGCTCCATCACACCTTGCTGGAGAAGACAAACACCACCACTCTGAACATCCCCCCCTTTCTTCTTCTTCCCCAGTGCTATGTGCTGAGCGTGATGCCACATTATGTGGGATATCCCCTGGGTCACCTGAGGTCAGCTGTCCCTGCTGTGTCCCCTCCCAGTTCCTTGTGCACCCCCAGCCTTCTCGCTGGTGGGGTGGGGTGAGGAACAGAAAAGGCCTTAGCTCTGTCTAAGCTCTGCTCTGCAGTCAAAAAACCATCACTATTTTGGTCATGCACAGCTCTACACCACCTACTATGAAGAAAATCAGCTTTATCCCAACCAAATCCCATTCACTCATGTACAAGAATTGGTCATCAAAACCTGGTCAAGGCTGGCACAAATGACAGAGATTCTGGTTTATGAGGTTATTTCAATTCCAAAGAGCTTTTCAGAGATGAAAATATATCTTGCCCAAGGCCAGGTCAACCCTCTGCTGGCCATTTCTCACCAGCCATGCTGGGGCCCTAAGTCCCCCCTGTCCTGGTTAGCAAAGCCCCAGCCACTCTGAGTGTGTGGCAATGAAAGAGGAGGCCAATTAAGATCCAGATTCTGAATTTTTGTGTAAATTCAGGGCAAATCCTAAGTCACAAGAAATCTTTCAGCTTAGGTTGACAGTATACTAAGAATTTTAATGGAATTATTTAAAGTTGTGAACAATTTATGAGATAAAACAAGAACTGGAGAATTTTTTTTCCATTAAGGTGGTCCCAGCTGCTGTCTGTTCATGGCCACATTGCAGACTTTTTCCCTTACACCTTCTCTTCTCAATGCAGCTGTATCCAGGTTTGCATGAGCTCAGCAAAGCCTTTGGCACAGCTGCTGCCCTTGCTGCTCTGACAGGTGACCCAGCATTTATTTTTTCTATAATCAAGATGACCCTGAAAGTGGCCTATAATCGATTCACAGCCTTGTGAAGCCTTTCCAAGGTGCTTGCAGCCACATGAATCTCAACTCCCTGGCGTGCCTACAGCCTTGCTTGAGATTGCAAGCCCCCCTTAATTCTGACTGCACAGGACTGTACCTGAGCCCTGGTAAGACTTGGAGACAGGGTGGTGATAAAATGTGCTGTTGTACTGACATGGTTTTTCTCTTCTTCCTGGTGGTAAAAGTAATTGCATTTGGACCTCTCTTCTCTATGTCTCCGTGCAATCTGCTGCTGAGGGACAGGAAGGGTGGGGGGATTTCAAAGGGCTGCTCTTCCTCTTTTGATTTCACTTGCAGTGTGAAGAGTTCTGCAGATCCCGCCACAAGCACTGCTCTTGCACCTCAGCTCTTCCTGTGCTTCCTACTGGAAGGTAGAAGAAGCAAGTGTTTAAATCAGGTGCACTCTCCTACCAGGGTTTGAGCCAGCCTGGGCTCAGGGTCTGTTAGGCCTGTTACTGTGATATTCATTTCGCTTAAAAATTCAAGCCCATGTTAAAAATAGAGGTCCTTTTATACTGTGGTGCCCATGCACTTGATGTGTGGAACATGTCCTCATGTGAACCCAGTGGCTATTCAAACCTGCAAAGTTTTGTTCATTGTGTTCATCCGAGAGAGCTACAAGAGCCTGTCCCTGGATCCTTTCTGCACGGCTTGCTGCCCTTCCCCAGAGCTCATTAGGCAGTGGAATTGTACATAGGACCTGAGCAAAAGCCCAGTGGAGCCAGTGAATGATTTTCTATTGATCCAAGCCCTTGAACTGAAGCAGCACAGGCAAAGCAAATTGGGCAAAGCTTTTGCTTTCAACCCACCAGAGCAATATTTGAATTTCCCTATGTTGCCTCTTTTATTTTCTTTTGTCTTTTTTTTTTTTGACTCTGAACTATTTGGTTCAGACAGGTTTCCCCTCTATATATCTCCTTGTATTTCTAAATACAATTACTAGTAGGGGGGAGGCGAGCAAGAGGCAGAAATCAAGGCAAAACAACAGTAAAGGAGCTTTGTTTAACACACCAGCAGGAAAAAGGAGTGAAGCACAAACTATTGTAAGAATAATTACAGTATTAAAACAGTAACAACAAGAAATTGTAATATATCATGGGTTTGCTATTAAATAGCATTCTTTATCTGATGAGTTCCTCGTGCTTTGAGTTAATTAAATTTTCCTCACTCACATGGCATGCAGAAGGCAGAAATCTTCAGCAAGACTGTCAAATGGCTACATTAGCTGGGAGTGCAAAGCACACTTCCTCAGGAAATGAGCACTTTTCTTTGGAAAAATCATGTTTGCTACATCTGCTCTGGCAAAGATCCTCCCCATTGAAACAGAAGAATAGCTGAGGAAATGAAAGCTCAATTTACCTGAGTTAAGACAGGGAAATTTAGAGGAAAAGAACCTGAATTTCTAAAAAAACAGATGTTAAAATCTGGGGGAAAAACCGCAGCTGGAAAAGAAGGAAAAGCAAATGTTACATAGATACTGCATCCACTGCAACATCATCTTGCTTTTTTGCCCCGTTTGCCTGCTGTCCCCTTGCTTGATTTGTTGAACCAGTGACAAGAGGCTTTCCAACCCAGAAACAAACTTGTTTTAAAAGAGGAATAAAAAGTGCTTGTGTCTCCTATGGACAAGTTACACTGGGAACACCAGCAATAGACTGGGAAAGGAACTCTTCTCTAGGTGGATGCCAGCTGTCGAGCTTACACTAAGCAATGTTCTTAATTAGTGGTAATGGGTTGGAAAACTCCTGGAAGTGCATAACCAATTTTTTTTATATAATTATGATCACTTAAAGACAATAGCATACTACAAATGACATACTACAAGGACAAAGCAAATGTCAATTAGAAAATATGGCTCTAATCAACTCAACTCGCCTTAAAGCACAAATCACTGTAAATGCTTTTTTTGTTCAAATGGTAAAAACAGAGCTAGGAAAAGGCAGGCAACTGTGCTGTGAAAATAAAAAGTAGAGCTATTCTGCTTCCCATGCTGAAAGGACGACACAGAAATTAATGAGGAATTGTTGTGACACATCACACAAAGGCACTTTCCTCATGGTGCTGCCCTTGGCGAGCAGAACCCACCTGCTCTGTCAGAGCAGCCCTGCTTTGGGGAAGGGGATGTGGTCTGTGCCTCTCTGTCACCACTTGCAAGGCACTTGCAGTGACACCCAGTTGCTCTGATGAGGGTGGCTAGTGCCACTTTTATACAATTCAGGATGTACCACTTAATTTTCAGGTGCCTGTTTTAGACTTTTTCTGCTATCCTAGATATTAACACAACAGTAGCAGACATGATGACATAGGGCCAATGGAAAAGCTGTATCCTCCTGGAGAGGCAGCTGGAAGGCAGATGGGTTATGTGAAGAGAGCCAAACTGCATTAGAGGCCTGTGTTTAGACATCTGAACCAAGTAAGGAGAGATTTCAGGTCCTGTAAATCTTGTGCTGTCCTTGCAACATCACACCTTGCCCAGCTCAGTATGGACCTTCCCACCAGACATCCTCTGAAAGCTGCTAAACTTGAAGGAATGAGGCAAGAACACAGCTCTGAGCTCAAAATTCTGTTCTATATTTGGAAACTTACTGGCATTTGAAATAGAATTACTTTCTCTGTGGAGGGTGTGCACTTCAGATGAGGAAGCAAGTGGGCACATTCTAGGGAGGTTGTGTCATAGAGGAGGGCTTCCAAGAAGTTACATCTCTGAACTTTCAAACTTGAGCTTCTGTGTGATTGGTGACACTGAAGGGAGCAGAGGATCTCAGGTTTCAGGAGGAAATTCCATGATAAAAATCCTCTGTGGTGTCTCTTCAGCTTCTCTTACACTGTTGGCACTCATAAAGATCAAAGTTTTTCAGATTATTTTTGTGGGGTACTTTTGGGGATATATACACACACACACACACACACACATATATATATGTATATATATGTATATATATCTGCAATTTGCCCCTAGCTTTAAGGACACAGTAGAACACCATTCCCCTGGAGCACAAAGTAACCATTATCCAAACACTGCTAAATGGAACAGATCAATCTGCAAAGTGAGGAAGGAGATGTCTCCCATCCATCATGATGACACTGCTGAAGGCCAGCACACGAAGGTTTGAATTTGTCTATTCTGACAGCACTCATTCAGCCAGCAAATCTCTGCCACGTTACACACGGCTCTGAAAGGTAACTGGCAGCATATACATGACTTAGAGATACACAGGCTCAAGCAAACATGATGAAAAAAATGTCAGCATAATCTGGAAAGCAGGGGACAGGGAGGGATATGAATTATTCACCCTTCAGAATATGGGTGCTCAAAACTGTTATTTGTGCTGCTCTAACCAACTCAGAAAGCAGAGTCTGTGCTGAGCATACAAATCTTGTCATTATTATCTTATCTTGGTGGTTTCAGGGTGGATTTTACTAGGAACCAGAGATGAGTGGTTTCCTCCCTTCCTAAGTAACACTTTCAGTATTTGTAACCGTGCAGGATTAAAACTAGCATTAAGCACCCCCCAAAAATTTATTTCTTTGAAAAATATCACAAGATAAAAGGAAAGCCATTTCTTTTGGTAACCCTGCCTTTTTAACTTCTTAATCCTTTTTACCATGGCATGACTGAGTACCTCCATCATTGACCATGGCATAATGTACTTTTAAATACATTAACTTAGGTAATGTATTTAAATAATAACCTGGCTGCAATAGCTTGGATTTGGCACTGGCAGAAAATCCTATTTGAAAGGCCTGGCAAATTCAGTCAGGGCCTGAGCTCTGTGCTGGCTGACCCAGGTCACTGTCACAGCAACCTGGAGAGCTGAGGGACAGCTCTGGCTTCAATTGGCTTGACGTCATGACCAGGCTGACAGGGTGGGTGAACAGCTTCAGCATGAAAAGTCATTCTTTAACCTACACAAATGTGGATTTAATTGGTTGGTAACACTCTTCAGGTGTTCCATGGGAAACTGCAGATAAATTACTGAGTTTAGTGACAAGATGACCTCTGGGAATGGCAGACAATTTATATTACACAGAGGTTTGGAAGTTCAGTGTTGCCCACTGTGCTGTCAGCTTTGGCTGTAGATCAGTGCTTTAAGTCTGTTCACTGGCAGCTCACAGACTCTGCAATGAGAGAGGAAAATAAACTAGTCATGAGTATCTTGTCTGGGGCATCTTTGCATGGTCTCCTCTTGTGCCTGGATGTGCTATCCATGTTTGCAGGGCATATTTGCATTAGAGAGCTCCTTACAGAGATTCCCAAGATCACCACACCCAAGCTGCTGCTGAAGCAGGACACTTCATAATCACCTCGGCAGATCTCTGCCCCAACAAATTAGACCTGTTGAGAGGCAGCTGATTATGAGCCTGAGAGCACTTGGAGGTTACAGCACTCTCTCCACATCACAGCTAGAGTCTGCAGCCCCTTGGTGCTGCCTCTCTTNCTGGAGGTTACAGCACTCTTCACATCACAGCTGGAGTCTGCACTGTGTGTGTGTGCCCCAGCCCCTTGGTGCTGCCTCTCTTCCCATTGAAGTCTTTTGTGCAGCTCCAAGAAAAAAAAAAGGTTTGATCACAGGGAGTCCAATAGAATCATAGAACCTTTTAGGCTGGAAAAGGTCTTTAAGATCATTGAGTCCAACCCTAAAATAACTTGCAGGAAACTATGGAATCAGGGAGGGAATAAGCTGGTCCAGAAAGAGCTTTGTTCAATGGTTGCTCACACCCAGAGCAGGCCAGAGGAGCTCAAGGATCAGGAACTTCTCTGATGCTGACACTCAGTTTTCTCTTATGTGTGAATGTATGTTGATAGCTGGCATGTACACATTCCAATTAGCATTTCAACTAGACTTGGAAATCTCTCACATTCAAGTGGTGTGTTACAACACACCCAGGTTTTCCAAAACCTTCAAGACAAAGTGTAAAATATCCTTAAAGCAAAGAGACATTGTCAAGCTGTCCTGTTTTCACACTGGCCAGTGGCTAACCATTGTAGCTGTGCACCTTTTATATGGAAAAATAAAGATAAATAGTTTGAATCATGCCTTTTAAGGCATTTTTCTAGCTGAAACATCGCCCCAGCCTGCACAGTACCCAAAGCAAGGCAGGGACTGAAGCACACATTTTGGCTCTATGTGTTCCTACAGGGTGAAAATGAAAAAAATCTAACAGTTACAGATATTCTGGCTGCAAAGATTAATCTGAGGTCAGTTCCTGCCCCTATACTGCCCTGCAGCTCTATTGTGTTTTGTTGTAATTGCCTAAATGTAATTGAGGGTGAGAGTAGGACCTTCAAACTTTTATTTTTTCAGTTTTTCACTGTTTTGTTTGTGCTTCTGCTGCCACAAAGCATCATGAACTGATGAAAGAATTAGCAGCTCTGAAACACAGTTTAAATTGGTTAAATTTAGAACCAAAAAGATGAGGAAAATGCAAGTAAAAAAATTTGAATATAAATGGAAGAAATAGCCATCTTTTTGAGCATTGCACTTTATAGTTTAGTTATTATAATTATTGATATATTATAGCTATATATATTAATAATAAATTATTGTATTATTATATTATTATTATAACATAAAACGATGCTGTAACATGGGAATTACTGTGACTTATACATGGCTTCATAAAAATGACAGGAAGTTGAGGATGATGCTGCCTCTTAAACAAATAAGAAATTTAACTACCTCAGTAACATTTGGAAATTCGAGATAAAGCCAAAGTCCCATATCTTATATTAACAAATTACTGTCTCCTAACACAGGCCTGCACAGGCCTTTTGTACAATTAGTGACAAATTTGGGGCCTGTGACATATTTAGTGCATGGAAAATAGAACTAGTCTGTATGATGGATGATGAGTGGGTAATGATTGTAAGTAATGGTCTATTTGTACATCTGAACAAAGCAGAGGAAGCAATTAGCCCTTCCCGTAAGCCCTCCATCACTGACAGGCTGTCATGCTTCCTCAGCTTCCCTGGGACAGAGGAGTGGAGAGGAGAAAAGGAGGTGCTGGGAAAAATGACAGAAGGTTGAAAGGAAGGAGAGCAGAATAAGTTGTTCCTAAAACCCAGTCTGGGTGACTTGGGTGCCCTTCTTTTTGTGTCTCAGTGGAGCCTTTTTCCCATCCAGGTTCATCACTGGACATGCTGTCCATCCACTGGTCCCTTCCCTGGCTCCCTGGCAGTCAGCATGTCTGATCCACGTGTCTCACCCTGGACAATCTCATTCTAGCACTTCTTTCTCCCTCCTGGCACTTGCTCATGCCCTATGTCATAGACAATTGTGTGGAAAAAGCAGCTCAGTGCTGAGGGGACAGCCTTTTCTTCCCTCCACCTGTCCCAAAAAAAGAAAAAATAAATACAGGGAAAAAAAAAAGTTGAATTGTTAGAAAATAAATAAGGAAAAGAGCAAAGAACTTTGTTATGGTAAAACACAGATCAAGCCTGCATATTTGAGTAGACTGCAAAACTTTTCTCAAAAGTGAAAAATATTCAAGGGGAAAGAAAATTTGATTTGAGGAAATGAACAGCAGCTAAGGAGATTAGTGTTCGTCAAACTGCAAAGGTAGAAGAAACAATGAAGGGGTAACTATGGAAGATCTATCAAATGATGAGTCCCAGTGAGTTGGTGATGAGAGAAAAATTATTTGCAGTCCCTGCCAGTTGACAGCTAGGGGCTATCAAATAAATCAGCTGGCAATTTCACACCAAAGCCATCAAAGCAGGATATTTCTTCAGACAATGTACTCATCTGGGAAACTCCCCACTCCTGCCACTCCCTATCTAACTTTCCTTTTTCATTCTCCCCTACAGTTCAGGCAATATTATTTTCTCTTTCAACTCCACACCTCTGCACACCTCAGAAATCCTGTCCACAATATTGTCCTCATGCACATCCATTGGGCTCCCAATATCATCACTGCAGATAGCTGGCTTTTTCTGTCCTACTAACTGACACTAGAATAAGGCAGTACCCATGAAAGATCTCCCTTCCATCCTGAAAGCCAAATCCATGAGCTGTGTCATTCCCTATATTGTAAATGCAGAAGAGACTGACCTGCAGACAGCAGCTGACACGAGATCCATATCAGTTTTCCCCTTCTGCTCAGCTTGGGAGGGGAAGTTGCAGACTGGTTGCTGTGAGTTTCCTTCTGAACTGAGCCTTGCTGCAGGTCAGGAAGTGCCAGACCAGGATTCAGGTATTTCAAGTATCTTGTCTGTCATCCTGCTCTGTTGTCTCTAAGTATATCAGCAACTTTCTCAGGGTCACTGGGATGTCATCACAACCCATTAATTCTGCAAATGTGCTCATCTCCCTCAGTATACAAAGGGACAGACACTCCAGGGGCAGTTTCTGGCAGTTTTTCCTCCTGGAAGTGTAGAAGGCACAGAGAGTGAGACTGGCACAGGAATGTACTAAAGGCATTTACAGATATTCATGCTCCTGTCCCTCAAAACAGCGTGAAAAACAAACTCCTTTAATCTTTAGTAAAGAGCAGACTGGGTGAGGACTTCACAGGAAAATGCAAAATACTGGAGGATATAATGGAAACAATGATACATTTGACCCCAGATCAAACAGAAGAGAGAAAGAATGAGCTACAGATAAGAAAGCTGCAGGTAGGAGGGAGTGAGGGGAATGCAGAGGGACAGGGGAAACAAACAAGAAAAACACTTTCTTTGTTCTTGAGCTTTAGTTTCTGTGTGACTGGTTGAACTCTTCTATGAAGGTTCTTGTGTGTGGTTTAGATTTGGGTGGGTTTTGGTGTGTTTTTGTTTGTTTCAAGGAATAAAGCCACTTCTATAAAATGGCTGGTGAACAGGGGAATTTTTTTAGTATATATAATATTTATTTGAATAGGGGAATTCCTTGAATTTATGTACAATAAACAATATGTTACATAAAGCTACTGTGGATTACAACAATTTAGCATTATTTCACTAGAGAAATGGCCACTCAACACCTTCAGATGCTTTAACATCTGTGCATAGGATGTTTTAAAATGTTACTTTTTGTCAGTCAAAACCTTTTTAATTCTGAGATTATCCCACCTGCCACACAATGTATTTCCCTGCCCTTTTGGCAGTGTGATATCTATTAAATTTTATTTAAAGGAATGGAAAGACTCAAAAAATAGTTTCATTATGATAATTTATGAACCATCACATTGATTTTCCTCCCTAGTACAGTGAAAGGATTAGTTATCACAAAATCTACCTGCAAGAATCTTTGACAAATCTTGACGTCTTTTTGGTGGCTGCAGGGTCAGCAGCTGGAAGTGGCATTGACCCAGGCCCTGGGTGACTCAGTTGGGTTGGGGCAGGGATGGACTTGGCAGCAGCCAAAGGCAGGAATGAGCTTGTCAAAAGGTGATGATTCTGTTCCCACTGAGGGCTGGGCAGGAACTCGGAGCTCCCCTCTCAGGGAGACACAAGGTGCTGGTGGCAGGATTGTTGTCTGCATATTGATTCTAAGAGAGATTCTACTGCCTTCCTTAGAGCTTATGATGCCACTTTAACCTCTAATCTGAGAAAAAATCCACAATCTACCCACTACCCCTGCCAGCCCACTTGCTTCCCACAGCTGTGTCCTTGATCACCCTCACCATACTCAGCTGGCTCAGTGCAGAAAGTACTGGGCAAAAATGCCTCATAATCACGTTTTGCAGCAGTTCAGTGAGGTAACTCTAATGGTCCCTCCTGGCCTTTGTGTTTGTGATTCTTTGAACATTCACCCCTGCTGTCATGAGCAAACAGGTCTGGAAGAATTAGGGTTGGAAACCAGGAGATGCTCCATTCCATTCAACTCACAGACCACAAGGTCAGCCTTTTCTCCCTGTCTATTAATGGTATAATCATATCTCATCTATTTTTCAGACTAGGAAGGCAAAGTCCTGCTGGAGTCTTTCATCAGTTTATTTTTCCTTTTAGCTTTGTCCAGCTCTTTATGCTCAAGCCTATTAGGTGATTCTAGTGAACTAAAGCCCAGAGAAGCTGAAATCCTTGTCTCAGAAAACTAAGTCTTTCTGTTTCCCTTATTCAATTTTCAACAGCAATTAAAGGAAAAAAATGTCCCCTTATTATATCCCATCACCTGCTGACTAATGAGTCGATATCCTGACTTACAGTGGGAGGCTTTTAAAAAATACTAAACTCATTATTCCCTGACCTAGTGATTTATATTGTGATCCTTCATGGGAAGAAAATCCACCAAGGTTGCAAAGTGGGAGAATGAAACCAAGAGCACGTTGTAATAAATTGAGCAAATGGTACCCTAAATGATAAAAACTGCAGTCAGGAGGAAGGAAAATATCAGGACTGTGTGAAATATGCCAATTTAAGTTTTCATGATTTTAATCAAAACCTATAAGATTTTATTTGAGGTGGGTTTGCTTTCTCTGAGATCTCACTGAAGCCATAGCTTCTGACAGAGCCCAAGTACAGCTGAAAAGAGAAGAGAAATGTCTGGTGATCTTCACTGATGCATCTATTTACTGCTGACACTTATCAAACATTCTCAGCAAGTCCTGAGATGCTCTTGATTGCACTTTCTGGAGCTGAATAACATCCAATGGTTCGTTCTTCTAAAGGCTTCAGGTGCCAAGCAGAGTCTCACTCATCCATCTGAAGGCACCTGCTTCAGGCTGATCATTCATTCAAGCATGGCCTTTCTACCCACCACACATTCAGCAACACAGATTTTGGCAATCTTCCTCAAAGTTCTGCCCATGGTGGGTACCACTGAAGATCAGGGACAGGCAGTCTTTGAGGAAAATAAATAGTCCAGCATTAATGTCCTCCTTTAACCTGTTCAGAGGGTGTGGACCTGGTGCTGTGCTTTCCAAACTGGAAACTCTTCAACATTCCTGTGGTATAATGGTGAGTAACCAAAATGCCTGGATGCTCTTTACACACACTGTGTCTGCCAAAGGGCCCTCAAAGAGGCAATTTACCCTTTCACAGCAGCAGGCTGGCTTCAGTCACAGTCAGCATTGGAAAAGGAAAGCTGTTCTGAGCAATGGAACACAGACTAGCTAACAGTGCCCAACAGTGCCCATCTTTACTGCATTTCACACAACCCAGGCTGATGTGACTTCAAAGACCTCTTAAAAAATGCCCTGAGGTGCAGTGCATTTATCAGGTGTTTCAGAGGATGATAAGTCTCTTCTCTCAACTCTTTGGAGTTTTCCTGGCATGAGATAATAATAGGACAAACCCCATCTTGCCTATGCATGTTCAGTTAAGATCAGCTAAATTAATTTCTCTTAGTTAAGACAGTTATTACTTTGTCTTTTGCCTCTGGATTTTTACATCCTGTAAAACCCAACTGCAACATGTAGTGCAGTTCTGTGCATACAAAAAAATATCAGCTGAAGTTTGCTGCTTAAAATAGGTAGGAAACCTCTGTGGAAATAAGTCTTACATTTTTCCACAACAATTTATCTAACCTTACTGCTGGTAAATCTTCAGGGAAATATTTGTCTTAATTTTTCATCTCCTTTAAAAGGAAAGTTTTAGCTGTTTCTACTTTCATTCATTCTTAGTTAATCTTGTTGTAAGAGAAATAGCAAAGTTCATGCTCAGGCTGAGACCAATCCAGGGAAGTACTTAACAGTGTGAAATGTCCTACTGACTTCCAGAGGGACTGAATGTTTCAGCTTGTGCATGCACTTAAGTGCATTGCTGATGGGGAGCTTCTGATCTCTAAATCCAAAAACGTGACCACGGAATATATCCCAGGTGGGTGTCAGCTTGGCTCCTGGGGAAGCAGGAGAAAGGAAAGTGGTGCATCATCTCAGGGGAGTTGTGGGCACTCAGCTGCAGAGATCCAGACTCCAACAGAGGGGCTCTGAGAGGTGACTGCCATGGGTGCATCTGTGACATCAGGAAATGCCCTGCTTCCCCGTGGGACACTGCAGCAGAGAGAGCAGAGGCTTAGGACTGCAAAGTCCAGAATATCTGTACAAAGCCAGAGTCACCAGAGGACTAAGATAATGCACAGATCATCAGATGCAGACACTCTTCCCATGACCTTCCTCTGTAGGAGAGTCAGGCAACACCAACCCTGGTGTGGCAGAATACTCTGCAGCTCCTTGCGAAGGTGTGAGGCTGCCAGAGCCCCTTGGCAGGTGCCAGTGTCAGCACAAGGAGCTGTGAGGGTTGGAGGCTGCCACACAGACCAGCCTGGCCTCCCTGGGGCTCGGGAGGTACAGTGCACTTTTGTTATGTAACCAAAGCTTTTTTATGCAACTGCTCCTCCAGCGCTGCCCAGTGAGATCCGATTATTCTGGAGGATGAAAAACATTGTTATTTTTAACAGCTGGATTGAGGCTCAATGGGCTTAAAAGGATATTCAGAAGCAGCTGCTTCCATAAGGCTTTCAAGTCAGTGGTGACCACTGCAAAAACTGTTTGCCTTAGTTTTGGACACTGCTTTTCCATGGCATTTTTGTTGCCTTGCAGCTGTAAATGAAAGGTTGAGTCCTTTTTCCATAAACGTTGTAAACTACTTGTTATTCATCCAGGCAGTGGAACAACAGCTTTCCAAAAGGTTCCTTTCCATGAGATTAGGAAACATAAAATAAAACCAGTTCTTCTGGAAGGTAATATCTCAAACCATAGCCTACTGTTCACATAGGACATCTATCCCTAAGCACCTGTTTGTAATAGCTCCTGCATTGTGCAATATTAGAATCCTTTATCCAACACTCAAATCATTCTTGATTTCCAAGGGTTTGAAATACTGCTATGTTAAAAGATGTCAGAGAGTGAGACTATTCCAACTGTGGCATACCTGAAGCTCACGTCTGTGCTTTGACAATAGTAAACATGCTGCAAGCCAGTATAGTGCATAATTTGAACAGAAGGTGTCTGGGCTTTTGAGGAAGATAACAGGAAGAAAGTGGTTTGTTCCTCTCATCCCCAAGCAAAAGCAGAATTTTTATCATAGTTTAGTTATTCAACTTCCTGTCTTTCCCTCCCAAAAAAAACCAAGCCAAAAAAAAAAAACACAACCAAACCCTGAAATGGTCAGGTAAACTTTCATTTTTGTTCCAATGCAGATGCACAAAACTCAGACCTCAATCTTCCTGAAGTTTTCAGAGCTGGGGTAGCAGTTTGTTTCACTCCAAAGGCAAGTATAGGTTCTGGCTGAGATCTCCCATGCCTTGGATATCCACAGTGTTAAAGGAGAGTGGACTGTCTTTCTTCTCTGGTGCTAGATCAGATTGAACAGGCAGGAAGGATCTTATCTTTTAGATCAGTTATTTTAAGTAGTCTAAATCTCAGACTATTCAAGTTTATTATGCAGATTATTTATAGCCTTACAGGCTGAAGTTCCATTGATTTTCTGTACCTCCTCAGGCCAGCAGAAGGTGTCTGACAAGTGTTGGACACTCAAAGCATACTGTGGGTCTTTATGGTTCACTGAGCATTTGGAAACGGTTCCAGTTGTGTTTCTGTAAAAGGTTCTTCTGCAACCTGAACTAACAAAGATTCGACTGACTGGAGTAAGCAAATTAAAGTTCTCTTACTGCCAGTGGCAAAAAACCATATTTTTCATCAGGGGATGATTTCTTTCACCTCAAACATCTATTTCAGAATGGAGCAGCTAATCAGAGATGTGATTTATTGTGGTGACCATATCCAGTAGGCAAAGACTATGTACAAATTTAATTCTCAACAGCTGAAGAAAATTAAAATCAACCTTACCTGGCAAATTAAAAGAAGCTCTCAAGGGTTTTAAACAAGTAGAAAAATGCATAAAAATCAAATTTTGTCCTGTGTTGCATGTTGTATTAAATTGAAATGCAGTGCACTAGGTGAGCTGAAAGATGATCAAGAAACAAAGCATGACTCCTTACCAGGATTATCTTGATGTTGATCACACAGCTCTGTTAGTCAAGGTGTGCAGCACTGTGATAGGAAGACTAAGAGTGGTGGAAATGGAAGATGGCTGGGTGTGGAGGCACCAGCAGGAGCATAAAGCAGGGACAGGGCTCTCAGAATGTTTTGGGCACACAGCAGTCAGCAAGACCCCAGCATGTTGCCTCCAGCTTCACAACATGCCCAGACCCAGAGATAAAGAATGACCTGACAGAGGTGGGACAGAATGGAGACACTGATCACTGCCAGACCCAAAGGAATACAAAAATACATATTGGAAACCTGGACACCCTGAAAGAACTGTGAGAAACACAAAAAAGACTTAACAGATGATGTTAGGGACCCTGGATCTCATAGTTCAAAGAGAAGCGTTGGTCACCACAAACATGCTGCTGCTCATCAACGTGAGACTGGGAGCATGAATTAGTGAAAACATTTTTTTTTCAGTTTGAGTTTTAAGAAATTTGAATTTTAAGAATTTTTCTTACTGTAAGGTCATGAAGGCCAGGACGATAAGTGGCATGAATACTTTCAGCACATGTTGATAAAATGTTGTGACAATATACATGTATGTTTAGACTGCATGCCAGTTGTCGGTGTTGAGCAGGAGCTATTTCTTCTTCAAGGAATCATGGTGCACAGTCTGTGCTCCATTTCTGTGATCTCAGAAGTATCAGTTTGTGGTGCTTTAACCACAGCTGGTATCTTGGCCCCACAGAGGCGCTTGCTCAGCCTGCCCTGCTGGGATGGGGAGAGACTCGCAAGGGTAAACGTGACAAAACTCGTGGGTTGAAGTAAAGACAGTTTAACAGGTAAAGCAAAAGCTGTGCACAGAAGCACAGATCCAGGAACTCACTCAGTACTTCCCATGGGCAGGCAGGGAACAGCCACCCCCACAACAGCAGGGCTCCATCAGATGTAATTGAGATTTGGGGGGACAAATCCAACCACTCTGAACATCCCCCCTTGCTTCTTCTTCCCCAGCTTCATACACTGAGCATGACATCAAATGATGTGGCCTCTCCCTTGGGCCAGCTGGAGTCAGCTGTCCTGGCTGTGTCCCCTCCCAGCCCCTTGTGCACCCCCAGCCTCTTCACTGGTGGGGTGGAGTGAGGAGCAGGAAAGGCCTCGGCTCAGTGTAAGCTCTGCTCAGCAGCAAGAGGACTTTCTGTCTTATCTCAGAAATAAAGATACAATGCCTGGAAATGACTGATGCAAACTGTTATTCAGGGAGATATATTCATGCATTTCAGCAAAGTTAGATGATGATGATGAAATTGAAGCTAATTCAATCTTGTAATTGCAGATAGCTGTTGTTTCAGGAACGGTATCATCCAAAAGATCTGGACTGTATCATCTTGATGTTTACAAATAAACAGTGATGTGGAAATTAAACTCTGGCTAAAATGAAATTAGAAGAAGTCACCTCCCGTGGTGCAGTGAACACACAATGCTGATCATCAGCAAATGATTTCTACTTTGGTAGCTTTGCTCAAATAAGTAGTTTCAAATAGCACCAAGCCTTATTTGTACATTGCAGATCATTTCATTGTACAATATTGTGTTCTTCAAGCTGCAAACAAAACTGAGTCACATGCTCTAAAATAGTAAAATTACCCTTAAAGCAATGACATTTCATTCAGTAGTTATCAAAGCAGGTTTTTAATCCAAATGTTACACCCCATTTTACTGTTGTTTGCCATTGTGGAATGTAAAGATGATACTATGAAAAATACTGGTATTTGAAATAATTTCTTTATTCAGCAGCATTGTCTGCCATCTCCTCTGGCCTGAAAATTTATTTGCTTGTAAAAAGAGGCACTATAGGAGAATATGATGCATAATATTTTTATGGTTTCAAAAGAGTGATACCAGTTAACCCTAGCTGAAGGCCCATTCTTGGATAGGATCTGATGAAATCTTCCACATCTCTAATGTCTTTCACATTTGAACCAAAAATAAGTCTTAAGAAAAAAAAAATCTGTGTGTTTGGTCAGGTTCCAGACAAGTGGAGCCAGAGGGACAGACTGTGAGTTACTTCACTTCCATCCTTCATGACTTCTGTGGCTGTGCAAGAATCACAATTTCTGAAGGATTTATTGTGGTGGGAATGCCCTCACCATGTACTGAGGGTTATCAATCTCAATTTTAACATGAGACCTTCTGTTGTAACTGCTTCCCCTTCTATTTTTAGTTTAAATGCAGAGAAAGATAAAATCAGATGCTGTGTCCTCAAATTCATCTTCTTTTGACCACAGTGTCCTTGAAATTTGCAAAGTCCAGTTGAATCGATTTCTGTGAGACTTCCTGTAGGGCTTAGAGTAATTGTGAAACATTTTGGCTGAACTTCCTCTGTGCTGCTCCCAGGGTGAAAAGCAAGAAAAAAACTGATTTACCCACATGAAGGAGAGCCCCTAAACAGAAGATGACCACCAAGCTGTGACACTATTTCCCTTAACTAAAACTAGTCACTTCTGCCTAACCTGGCTATTCTGTAGTGCCCAGCGAAGATCCAGCAATCATTGTACAGACAGTTGAAGCTACAATTCTTTTTTTTCCTAAAGCTGAGAGCCAAAACAACGCAGAGCAGTCAATATCCCAAAAGTACTTGCTTCTCCATACTCAGTATAAAGACAGCTCAAGTTGACCATCTCAAATGAACAAACCTACAGTGGAGGTGTCTGAAGGAAGATAAGCCAGGGGCCAGCTGTGGCATTATGGATTAATGAACCCCCATTCCTGATTTTTGTTGCCTTTGGAGGTGGAAGTTGAAAGAAGAGTGCAGGACTGAATTCCCCCTGGGCACTGTACAGGTGATGAGGAGAGGAACTGCTTGCTTCAAAGCCTAGATGTGACTTATCTAAGGCAGAGAAAAATCAGGAAGAATAAACAAAGAAGTGCAGAGAAAAAGCAATTATCCCAACAGTTTGTGAGCTCCTCCACCTATGCACTAATGGTGGAATATGACCTATGGAATTATAAACTTGTTTAATTTCTGTTTGCTTAGCAGTAATGTGCTTGATGTTGTTGTCTTAGACTTCATGAAATGTCAAGTGTTTCAGGCTGGCACAATAAAAGTTAAATTCAAAATAAACAGATTTATTTTGCAGATGGTGCCTGCTCATCTTGATGCTGTATCCTGGAAAAGCTGTGAAGAAGCACAACAAGAACATTAACCCCCAGTATGTATTTAAATAACAAAACTGTCATATACCTAATTTTCATTTCATATTATACCCAACTCCAAAATACAATCCATGAAGGAGTCACGGAACTAGCTACAAAAATCAGGATTGTAGTTTGGTGACATAAACATAATTTATTTTTATTCTCCTAGATAGTGAAGCTGAAGGACATGACTAGTCATAAAATATGACTTTCCAAGAAGCTGTATAACTGTTTGGATTTGGTGTGTGGAGTATGCAGAATGCAATGCTTCAAGAATATTACAATGTAACGGAGGTCAAGGTCAATGTCAGCAGATGTTAATGTCTTCTCCTAGAAAAGGAAGAGTTAGGCATACCAGATGGCAAAGACCTTAAAAGGAAGAACTGCAAGAACAAGCAGTCGTCAGTGAGCATTATTTTGCTAAAGGCAGAAATACTAACAATAAGGGAAAGTGGTTTTTCCTTTCTTGTGGAGCTGTATCCTACATTCCAAGTGGTCTGTTAATATTTTCAAAATTTATTTCTGCTTTTTGTGAGAGCTGTAAACTCACAGGAAACTTAGACTTGGCATTGTGAGCCGAAAGGTAATGCTTGGGAAAACTGGGAAATGCAGGAACAGAAGGTTCCTCTTAGGCCTGACAGCAAATTTTCTGGTCTGCATTCATTCCAACATTCCACAATAACACAGATTACATCTGTCCCAAAGGATTTAGCTTCATAGGTGCTGTTGTTTTCAAGGTAATAAATATTAAAATGCTTTTGAGGATCTGGACTGTTCTGAACATTTAGCAATTTCTCAATGACACCGTGCATTCATGACATTTAAATTTCATTAGCATTCACGCAAGTCACACCTTGTCTATAGGGTTATGCAGGAAGATTTTAAAGACTGCCATCAAACATTTTCAGCTGCAGGTCTGGCTAAAGTCAAGTGGTCTAAATGACACCTTTTTTGTGCTCAATCAGAAGAGTGAATGTGGGCACAGTTCACTAGGGTTGAGCGAGAGCATCAAGGTGCCAACCCACAGCACTGGTGAGCCCCTCTGAACGCCAAAATCCAAGCTGAGGGTGCCAGAAGTACCCCAGGGGCTGCCCTCAGTGCCTGCTGGCTTTGCTGAGCACATGGGAGAGCGGGGGAAGAACCATCACAAAACTGGGAGATAGTTAACAGAGAGTAGGGAAGTTCTCCTGGGGAGGGAGAGGGAGAGCAGAGCAGCTCTGGGGCATTAAATTCAGTGGGAAGGTTGGCTTCAATTGCTGTAACAAGAAAATTCTCTCTGTTGTTTCCTACTCTGCTCAGGGTACCAGCATGATGCTAGTATATTTAGGTTGTCTCTTTAGGCTCTGTGCTTAACCAGTAAACAGTGGAAGCTTCCTCCAGGACAAATTTCAGAGCAGGGATTTAACAGAGCTGCGCTGGTGACTTCCCTCAGTCTTTAATCTGGGAAAAACCTCGGGCTACTATTTTCAGGCTCCCACTGTTCCCAGCTTAGCATAACTCCATTTCCTGCACCATGAAAGCTGCAGTGGTGATATTTCTCTCTCTTGGAGCAGTGTCTACTTTATTAATGTTTTGGAGGTGCAGGTACTATGGTAACGAGCACTACAGTCAGTGCCTAAAGAGGAATTTACATCGCCGGAGATGCTGTCTTTGAACAGCTTGACACATCTGTTCATGAGCAGCAAACTGATTCTGTGCCAGCCCACAGGAAACTCAGCTGAGCTGCAGCTGGATCAGACAATGCAGTTGTGTAGGGATTTCAGAGGTAATCTAAGGCAGAGCCATGTAAAATGCAAGTGAGAATGAGAAAATACCCAGAGGTTTTAGGAGGCAGCAATATTTATTAGGAGCCTGAAGTTATCTATTCTAAGCAAAGCACTAGGAAAAGCAAAACTTGTGTATAGCACATAAGCAGCAATACAGGCTCACTCCAAACCGAGAGGATTAATGCTCTCCTAATCCTGTCACTCTTCAAGGAATTTTGAAATATTGGCAACTTCTGGTAATCGAATTTTCCCAAGAAACAAAAAACAAACAAACAAACAAAACCACTAAACCCTGCCTAGCTTCAGACAACATTAAGTATGCCAGGAAGAAATCATAAAATCAAATTAAACTTTGGAATAAGCTGTCTGAAGCTTGCAAGTCTGCCTTGAGTCTACTGTAATTGCTGAAATCTCTTTGCCACATATAGCTATAAAACTTCACATAGTTTTCTTTCTTTAGTAAGTTCCACTGACTTTAATTTATGTGTTTTCTAGAAGAAAATGAAAGTTCCAAAGCTATGACAAAATATTCTTTGATAGAATTCCAGTAAAAAGAGAAAAAGCCAGAGACAATGAAAAAAAGAAAACAAAACAATAGTAATTGAAAAGAAATAAGGAGCAAAGATATTGAAGGCATAAAATAGGCAGATAAACAAAAAAGAGGGAAAAATGGAAACAGAGGAGAAAAAACATATTTTCAAAATTAAAAGACCCAGAAAATCCATTAACAAAATGCAGTTAAGCAAGAAGCAGAAAACCTGTTCTATCACTTGGCAAAAAGAATAGGTACTCTAAGCTAGTGTTCTGCTGCAATTAGGAAAAAAATACTAGGAAAGTATGAATATAAAGAAATCTGTCATTTGATTTTTATATTAAAAACCTGATGTAAAAATATGGAGGGAAACATTCTTATTTCAAATATTTACTCTAAAGAGATCTATTTCATGGAAAAGCAACTGTTCACATATGGAGAATTAGAAACATAAAGACTTGTGGTAGCTAAAATAAGGAGAAACAAAAAATGAAACTGAGATACAAAAAGAAGAAGAACCACATGGTTAACTTTACCATCCAGATATTCTCAGTGGTGATGTATAGACAATATGGTAATGTGGTTTTTATTGCAGTCCCAGTGGATAAGAGCTCTGTGCAGGGAGGAGGATGTTGTGGAATGCTCAGCTGGTGTGCCACCTGTGCAGCCCCTCAGGTTTAACAGATGGAGTTGGGGGAATTCTGATGATTAAACTGGGAAGGGTTCTATATGCATTTCTTAACGTATTGCCAAATCCCAGTTTGGATAATTGCAGTGAGTGAAATGTAAATAAAAAGTAAAATTGTAACAGTGACAAATTCTCATTTTGAATGGTTTAAGAGGTTCCTAGGAAAACCCCAATTAAACTCTTACTATGTGATCAAGAGTCACTATCAGTAAAGGAATTTCACAAATACACTTAAAATTTATCAGATCCCAGTATTTTTAAATCATGTAATTATATTACTGACTTCCTCCACACAATGAAATTTTATCAATCCAGTGAGTGGTAGAATTTAAATATTTAGAATGTAAAGTTATCTAATGTGCTTTCCCTCTACCACCAGCTGTATTTAGAGATAGAAAAATCAGGAATTGATATGAAACATTATTTAGATGGATGGAATGGCCTGGCACCACTTTTGGATACACAGGACACATAATCTGAAGTTTCTGGCTGCTTTTAATCAGTCATGGACCTACCCTATTCCTGCTCTAGGCAACAAAAAGAAAGAGCATTTTCTCAAGACAATTCAGCAGCCTGAAGATCTCAGGTGCCCTCTGAAGATACCCGTCCCTGTTCATTCACCAGAGGGGTAGTTTGGAACAACAACAGGAACAAAAACACACATGGACAAATCTGAGCTTTGAGCAAAAGGAGACAAACTTCTTCTCTGTGATTGCTGCAAAGTCTCTGTGGTTCCTGAATGTTGGATCATGACAAATGGGAGGCCTGACATATTTAGAATGAGTTGGCAATCAAGCTTTGTGTGTATAACTTTTCACTAGGCGTGTAGCCGTAGGGAGTGCTCAAGATAAATAATGATATATTTGTGGGTGCAGGGCCCTGGGGGGCTCTAAATTGACCTAAGGGCAATTTCTAATTGGGATGAACCTATTCCTCCTTTGTCTTGAAACAAGGACTCTGTTTTTCTTCTCTGAGGCCCTCACACCCTTACATTCTGTAGTTTAACAATAGCCCTTACTGTTGAGGGGTTTACTATGTCATAATTTGGCCATGGTAAAAACTGGAATGCATAATCCACTACAGTCAGTTGTTTCACTCTACAGTGCCAAAACAAAGCTTGGATTGTGGTCAGGGTAAAGACTCAGACCTGGAAACCTTCTCAGACCTGAGTAAGTGCCCATGTAAGCAAACAGGAGATCTGCACTTAGCATTTTGGAAATCTGGGGCAGAGGGCAGGAGAGAAAATTTACTTACTCTGTGTTCCCCTTGATCATCCCTTTCTCTGTTTCTTCTTGTTTTGTTTGTCTTTCCATATGTTTTGGCATAAGAGTGAATCAATTTCCCTTCCTAGGCCCTCAAAAGGGAACGTTATCCCTGACAAAGAGAACCAACTCAGCCTGGACATATTCCAGCAAATTCCAATTAATGTTGAAGTTCCAATTAATGCTGGAATTCCAATTAACATTTTGAGATGGAGATAAGGGATCTGAATAAACATGTGAACATGTTGCTTTTCAATGCAATTCACAATTAAGCTTCTTAATAATGTTTATGAAGAAATTTTGGTAAGAGTGGGAGAGAGTGAGGTAGTACCTGTTGGAAATAGGAAATTGGCTGCAGAAAGGAGTGCAATGCTCCATTCAAAGTGGATCTCATTCTGCCAAAGCCATTTTTCATTTTTTCCTATCCATTCCTGCCTTTCATCACTGGTGTCTTCCCCCTATTTCTAATGAAAAATTATGGCAATAGAGTCAAACCAATACATCTGATTTTTCTTTGATGGTTTCACAGGCAAAACAAGAACATGCACATTTTCAAGTGACACTCTGCTGTGACTAAAGGATTTGTCTCTGCTGGGGGTGCTAATTAGAGGTAATTTCATAAAGATATACCTGCCAATGTATTCTGTCTACCAAAATATTACATTTGTTTACTTCGAGAATCTCACAGCTTTGTGGATTTAAGACACTGGGAATGAGGCTAGGATGTGGCAGCTCTCTGCTCAGGATGGCACTATCAGTAAGACTTGCCTTTGACACTTATCTTTGAACAGAACTGTGAAAATTCTGAAAGCCTTTCAGCAGTTCTGAAAAATAAAAATGGGAAGAAAGCAGGGCTGAGAAAAACAAATTATCTGAATATCTGAGCAGAGACTGTAGACCATGGAGATCCCAGAATGTTGCCAAATTACATCACTATTAACTGTGGCAGGATCCCAGAAGCAACGAAACCAACCAGACGAAGTTCAGTAGATTCAGTCAAAGGGAAGAAATTAGGTGGTTACAAAACATGGTTTGCATTCATCAATATTTGAGCACAGGTATCTCCATATGTTAAGAAGACTACAGCATTACTTCCAGCTCCTGCAGTTTTGGTATTCCTCTAGATAAATTCAATCCCATGCCACATTGGAAAAGAGGCTTGCCAAACACACTGAGACAACCTGTTCACAGCAAGGAAATAGCAAGGTTTTGTCACTGCATTGAGCGATAAATAAGCAAGGCTAAAACCACAGAAGCTGTGTATTTTGCATAGGTTGCCATCATGGCACTGCACTTTTAGATGTCTTCCACCTCATGGAATTCACATGACCATCAGAATCCTAGGCTGTCACTGTAGATCAGGAAAAATCAAACATCTTAGAGTGAGATCCACAAGATCTGTCTTGTAAGGCTGCTTCAGTTTTCCAGGAGGACATGATCACTCCTCCTAACTTGTCTCAAACCCAGACAGTGTCACAGCTCTCCAAATCAAGGTGTTTATCTTGGGGCTTCAGGGAGGGACACTCAGAGACCAACACTGCCAAGAATCTTACACAGTCACTCTGCACCTTTTTCCTAAAGGACAGGAGAATGTGGAGTTCATCTTCCTTTATCCAATATGAAACTTTATCCACAAGACTGAAAAAACAGCAGTCTAGTTGTACACTCCCTGTTCTGCACAAAAAATGGAGGGATGAGAAACTGAATTCCTTTCTAGAAGACAATCTGGACCCAGCCTCTCCTTTGCACCCCTGCTGTGTTGATTCATCTCCTCACTAGACAGTGGATGTCAACACTGGACTGTAGTGACACTTGGCATACATTAGATATGAGATTCTTCTGCCTTGGTGTAGACAGCCCAAGGTCCCATTAGTGTTAAAAGAAATCAGAGTAGTGGATCTCAGGTGCCACCTCATCTTAAGGTGGATGCATAAAACAGCTTCACTAAAATCACATCCTGAAAATACCTCTTTCTTCCAATTGACTGAGGATGACTCTAATGAGCTCTGATGCATACATTCATATGGGTACATACAATACCTCTAAGGTAACACAGTTTTTTACTCTTGACCCATGGCTTCACAAGAAAAATGTTCTCAAGAAATGACCTCAGACGCACAGAGAGTACAACTTGCTCAAGTCTGTTTTTTGTTCTCCCACACAAGAAGGTATTTTTGTAAGGAACTGATTATGTGAATTTGATAGTTTCTGAGTGAATAGTTCACAGCTTGATATTTTGGAGACAGTTAATCTCACCAAGAGAACCATTTCTTGCTCATTCACAATAGCAGGTTGGAAGACTTTCCTATCCAAAGACTCAGTGCACTCTACACCATTTAAAATATGTATCTATCCTATGGAAGAAGAGAACAGTACTCATATTTTACTGGTAAAGTGTGTGAAACAGAAAACAGTTATACCATTTAAACAGTGTCACAGTGTCAGCAATGAGTGGGCAGAGATAAGCAGGCACTAGAACCCTCTGGCATTTTTGAACTCAAAACTTCTTTCTCCTGTTGATCAAGGAGGTCAGGGGCTTTTATCATTGTAACTGAGTTCTTTTAAATGCTTTGCAAGTCAGGAACAGAGAAGCAATTCCTTAGAAACATTGCTCTTTTTTTTTTCTGTTATGAAAAATCTACCCACATTCTTCAGAAACAGGGCAACTTGTCCAATAGGGTTTGCATCACCGTGGAGTGCTTGGCAGCCATCAGCACTTTGGAAGCACCTCAGCAATGTACATTTGGGAATGCCTTTCACCACAGGTTTTCTCTTTCATGTACATTCTTGTCATTTGATATATACTGGAACATCAAAAGATGTGAAATAACTCATCCAAAGATGATACTGCTACCTTTAATTTATCCTTTACACTGAATCCCAGAAGAGCAACTTGAAGAAAAAATGTGGAGGCATCAGGTTATTAAACCATATTGTCTTTTAAACTGTTTTTCCACTCTTTCACAATTTGCAAATCCTGTTCATAAAGGAGGTATTAATAGCAATCACTCTGGTTTCCTGAAGAGTATGGTATTAATTATTCAGATCAAACTCCTTGAAGAACAGATGAAGTCAGACAGCAACAAGTGCAAGGGGAAGAGGAACTAAACGTGTCCAGGCAATGTGCAGAAAATGAGGATGTCTGTATTTCTGAAGGCAAACGAAACAGTGATGTCTTCAGTAAGAGATTGACCCCACAAATGCCTACCCTGCCCTACACCCAGGTTATCTGATGGGCTTTCTTGGAATCTTGGGAAATGACACATGTAATACACATCAAATCCCTCTATGCTCCTGCTTTATGTATCAAGCCTATTTGAAGTAATTTGATACATGCCATCAACTCTAATAGCCTGAGGAATCTGGGTTTCATTGTCCTGTAAGTGCTCTTTGCCTTTTCTACCTCTTTTTAAGATGCTTCTTTTTAAAGCACCTCAAATAGTCTATGAATTAAGCAAACTCATCTTATTAGAAGAGTCCCCAGGGTGCCTTCAGTACTTCAGCTTCTAACTTGAGACCCTGGACACAATCAATGAATGAATCAATAATAATCAATGCACAGAGCATTTCAGCAGGATTAATGACTGGCTGGGAGGTGCTGATGGGCAGAAATTAAGTCAAGGGCCATTAATCCCAGCTGGTCATTTGCCTCCAGGCAGTGCTTTGTGTGCCAAGGTCACTATGCTATTCTAAGACAAAAATAAAAGGAAGCTGACATCGGCACATGGATATTTTTAACCTGCCTTTTGCAGAGTCAGTGGCTCTGTACGACTCTTTCTATTAAATGTGAACCCCATTCCAACAGGCACTTCCAGTGCACAAGGTGTCCCAGCAGCATTTTCTCCATTTAGTGAATCAGCAGGTGTTTTCAACCACCTACAGGCTGCACAGAGATGTCCTAGGGTTTATGGAGCCTGGCAGACCACCGTCTCCTGCAGTGAGGATTTACTCACTCCCTCTCTACACTCAGCTTGTGGTAGGATAACACTTCTGCATGGGCCAAATTCTAAGAATTTTGCCAACCAGATATCGTGTCTACTTGGCCCTCAAAAAATCCTGTCAGCTCAAGACAGAGAGGGATCACAGAAGGAAAAGGACTTCTAAAGTTCAGGATGTTCATCTATCCACAGAGATACACACACAAAAACAGATGGGGTGACATTAGAACTATAAACTTAGAATCATAGAATGGTTTGGGTTGGAAGAGATTAAAGATCATTGAGTCCCAACCTTCCTGCCATGGGGAGGGACACCTGCTAGACCAGGTTGCTGAAAAGCCCCATCCAACCTGGCCTTGAATAATTCCAGAGATGGGGCTCTGATAAACCTGTTTCAGTTCCTTACCACTCTCAAAGTAAAAAAATTTCTTCCTAACTTCTAATCCAAACCTACCCTCTTTCAGTTCAAAGCCATTACCCCTTGTTCTATCATTAAATGCCCTTGTTAAAAGTCCCTCTCCAGTTCTCCAAAGCATTCCAAAACATTCCAGTGTGTATCCTGAGTGTGCATTCATAAGGTGCCACAAAACTCTCACAAACAGCATATAACCTTCCCAAAGTATCCTAAATATTACCACCTCACGATGTATGGCCAACATATTATGTTCACAAAAAAATTGTAAGAGCAAAATTAAGGTCAGGACCATGCTTGTTGATCAGCTATGCCATCTCCTAGAAGGTTGTCAGAGACAGTTTGGCAAATCCACCTGCTGTACCCCAGAACACCTTGTTCTCCAAAGCATCCCAAAACATTCCAGTTATCGCCGGCCGGGGGACTATGTACAAATCATGAACGGGACGGGACTGCTGAGGAACGCGTCTTGAGCTGTTTATTTTTTAGCATCAGTCTCATTACATGGTTATAACAATGGGAAGATGCCAGCAGCTCACATCCCCAGCAGCAGACAAAGAACTTACTTTAAAAGCTTTTTGACCAATCACACAAAGCAAAAGCATATTGACAGTAATTCTATCCAACCACTATAAACATATGTACCTTTGGTTAAAACAATGCTTGCTTATTTCGAATACAATACCTGCTTGTAAGCCTTAAGATACAATGCACAGAGCTCCATTATTAAGCTTAAAACTTCCTAATATCTCACTAGATATACTTTTTTGCAACTTAGGGAGTTATTCTACCCAAGTGTTAATACACAGACCATTGTTCTATTTGTCCTTACTCTCTACTTCTTGTATAATTTTTCTGCTGACAAATCCTATAGCTACTGCTTAGCTCTAATCGCTGTCCTGCTGTCTCTGAGGCCTGCCTTTTGCAACGTGCCCAAAACCCTCTGATTTTAAGGAATCCCACACCAGTGTGTATCTTGAGTGTGCATTCCTAAGGCTCAAAGCCTGTCCCTTACTCCCTGTGCTTGCAGACTGTGTAAATGGAGCTATAACAAGACCAACAGTGAGCGGACAATCCAAATCAGGTTCCTTCACATCAGGATGCAGCTGTTTCCTTTTGCAAGGCACACATTTTACGGATGGCTCTATATTGCTCTTGGCTGGTTGCAATGAGAAAGGAGCTAGGCAGTCATAATTGTGCTAAATCATAATGTTACAGGGGCCAGGAGACTGCATTGTTTTACTTGCTGTAAAATGCACTGAGGTGCAATCAAAACACTGCTTAAATTTCTCCCCGTTTCAGGCTTTTCATGTCATTCGAACAGGAAACTGATTAAATTGAAGTGCCCCTGTGCTCCATGCAAAAGCAAGATGCAGCTAAAAATTATAAAGTCTGAGCCTCCCCATGTGCTGCACAACCCAACAGGAGGAATAATTTTCCTCTCAAAATGCAAATATAAAAGCCCTAAAAAAAGTTTTGAATGGACATGGATTTTTGACAGCAGCTTCTACTTTCTGATAATTGGGCAAGTTTACCAGAGGTGTTCCTTGCTTTCCAGGAATTTTGGAAAACTTGTATCCCAGGGAACACAGTCCAGTAAAAAAAGAAAGAGCAGAGAGCATTTGGCTCAAGAGACAATGTGAAAAATCCCATGAGGGGAGGAATTTTTCTTTGTTTCATTTGGGCAGAAGAAGAAAAATGCAGAAGAAGCTTGTATTCAGTGCAAACATGATGTCAGTAGCAATAGTCTACAGACTGGAATCCCTCCATGTGCTGTGTGAATATTTGATGTAATATTTCTGTGTGTTATTTGATGTAATACAGTTTTTGCTAAACAAAAACCACCTGGACAAACTGGTTCCTGTTCACTTTCTGTAGGCATTTAATGATTTATAGATATTGCCTACATTCCTTCTTATGGTCTGTCATAGGATGGGTGTCAGAAAGAACTATATACATGTGTATTTTTCTCTATAGCAAAGCAAATTTTCTGTTGAAATATCAACAAGGAAAGCTGTGTGTTGCAAGAGAAGCTGATCAGGTGCTATTTTAATGCTTGAAAAATTAATGGTTGGCAAATAAAGCCGTTTTCTGCACACAGTTTGTGTCATATTGTTTAATGAAAGTCAGAGAAAAAAAATGGCTCACTTGATGACTTGAAATCCTGAGGAAATTATGCAGAACTAGATAGGACTCTGGATACTGTGGGCTGGAAAATGTTACCTCTGCAGCTTCAAGAAAAGCAATGACAGTCTAGTGTTAGCCTAACTATCTTCACTAATAACTGAATCATTCTCAGCCTATGGCTACAGACATACTATAAGATGTTTCTGGTGTGATTTAGCAGTTGGTGTTAACACCATTCAATGAGAAAATTGATACCTCACCCTGTACAGGCCCACATTTAGGTACAAAGTGTAACTCTGCAGTGGTACCCTGGGTTTTCTCCCAGATACATCTCCAAGGTTTAAGCCCAAGGTGTGTATATAGACAGGTATATTCAATGACGTGGTGTTTTGGGGGCTTTCTGGAGTGCCAGCTGCACTGCAGGTCCCTCTCTTGTCAGTCCTGTCAGCTCACACCAACCCAGCCAGAACTGCAAGCAGCATCCTGTTTCAGAGGAAATCCAGTGTGTTTCCTGGGGATATGTGCCTGAAGTCAGAGAGAGACTGTGGAGAAGCTAAAGGAGAAAGGAACCCCAAAAAAATGGTGTCGTGGCGGGTGGTTGTCCGGAGTGCCACAACCTTCCCAAAAAAGCATCTTGAGAAAGAACCTCGGGGGCACAGGCACTTTTGGGCTCATACCAAGTGATTTCAGCTCTTGTGGGATCCGGGGGACACAGAAGGAGACACTGGGTCTTTGTGTGGGGTTCCAAGGAGACCTTTATTGAGCTTCTTCCTCAAAGAGATCCAGGAACAACAAGCCACTCCAGCAGGCAAAGCAGGGTTTTTAATATGGATTTTGAGGGGCGGGGCAAAACACCAGGGCCAGTGGGATGAGGGCACAGGGGTGGAGAGAGGAGAAAGGGCCAATGGGATACATTAAATCTGCATTTATGTAGATTTGCCTGTCACAACAAGGCATGTTGGGAGAAGCCTTTTTCCTCACCCCAACAAGGTGGTTATAGCTTGAGGGGTTTTTCCCTCCAGGGGTGGTCTGTGGGCTGTTTCCCTGTTGGCCCACCAGCCTCCCCAAAGTGGTGCAGGGGTGACTCTGCAGCTGCCACTCAAGGAGTCCCCGTGATGAATTCTGTGCCAGTGTTGTCATTTACCTCAGCTGTACATTTGTGGTTGTGCTGCCTGGCTTCTTTCATTGCTACTGCAATTACAGGCTGCTGAACTGCTCCTGCCTGTCAAATCACTTCAACCTGGGGCTCAGAAAGCTTTTAGTGCAATGCCCATGCCCAAGCTTCTTTGCCACCACTGTGGTCGCTCCTGGGAGCAGGGGTGTCCTTTTACCAGGCTGCAGAGGGTGGAAGGAGAAGTGGCAAGTGGCCAAGCTAGACTAGATGGCATGGAATCAGGGCTTGGCAGCAAGGAAGGAAAAGCTGAAACAGGCAGGAAGCAAAGTCTAGCAGCTCAAAGTGCAGTTAAAACATCAGCCTGAAATGATTTCTTACCTCACAAATATTTGAAATTGCTTCCCAGGAGGGCAGATATGAGATATCTTGTGTTGTTTCTGACGAGAGAGGAACTCTGTTCCTGGTTGAATAAACTGTGTTTGCTTAGAGAGAGAAAAGAGACTTTTAAAGCCAAAGCTGTAATTAAATGTGCAGCAATTCTGAGAGTATTCATACTGGTAAATGTTATTGACATTTCCTTTCTGCTTTTTCCAGCGGAAACAAATTATTAATACCCTATTGTTGCAATAATGAGTTCTTGATAGACATAGAATTTATTTTTTTCTGGTACTCCTTTAGCCCTGAATCTGTTCTCACAAGTGAAAAATAGGGATCATTCTGTTTTAGCATCACTGGCAGTGACAGAAAGAGGAGCACAGTGTGAGAACACCATGAAATGTATGGCAAGGCTGTTTTGGAATCAAGGAATGCAAGGCACCTGTGCCAGTTCCACCCTCTAGTCACTGGAATGGGATGGGATGATGTCTTGGTTTGGGAAGACAGGTGTCTGCTAAGGAATGCAGGAGCCTCCCCTGAAATGGAAAAATGTAAACTCCCTCCCTCCGAACTGTTATAAATTTGAAATTAAGGGGCTCTCAGGCAAAAATATGGGAGCAGGAATAGCAGTTCTTTATTAGGGAAGAAAAGAAAAAGATAAAATAAACAATGCAGTAAACCAAAACAACACTGACAGAGTCAGAATANTCTTGTACTGCTTTAGCCCTGAATCTGTTCTCACAAGTGAAAAATAGGGATCATTCTGTTTTAGCATCACTGGCAGTGACAGAAAGAGGAGCACAGTGTGAGAACACCATGAAATGTATGGCAAGGCTGTTTTGGAATCAAGGAATGCAAGGCACCTGTGCCAGTTCCACCCTCTAGTCACTGGAATGGGATGGGATGATGTCTTGGTTTGGGAAGACAGGTGTCTGCTAAGGAATGCAGGAGCCTCCCCTGAAATGGAAAAATGTAAACTCCCTCCCTCCGAACTGTTATAAATTTGAAATTAAGGGGCTCTCAGGCAAAAATATGGGAGCAGGAATAGCAGTTCTTTATTAGGGAAGAAAAGAAAAAGATAAAATAAACAATGCAGTAAACCAAAACAACACTGACAGAGTCAGAATACAACCTGACACCCTGTGGGTCAGGGTGTTGGCAGCAGTCCAATTGGAATTGTGGCTGCAGTCCTCCTGGAGTGTCAGGTGTGGTTCTGTTGGGGCAGTGATGCTGTAGAAAAGGGTGTAGTCTTCCTCTGAAGATCCAGTGGAAGAAGCAGCTCTTCCTCTGGGAAACCCAGTGGAGAAAAGCCGTGTTGGTGTGCCAGAATCTCAGATTATATCCCGTTAGGAATGCTTGGCTCCTCCCTCTGGGCAGAGCATCTCCCAATGGGATGCTGTGACTTTTATCAGTCATGCAGTGACATTCAATGGCCCATTATCAGCAGATGTCTCCCTGGAGGGAGGATTGGTTCTGGGAGAGATAAGGAAAACTGCCAATTTAACAGGAGACAACTGCCATACAGATGGCAAATGGAATACATCTTGCTTGGCAATCTGGGACAGATGATCTGGGTAAGATGTGGAAGCAGTAACTGAAAACTTGACACAAACCACTAATGACATAGAAACCAGCTTTTAAAATATTTCCTTTCCTCCTCCAGGTAGTTGGTTAGACTTGGAGTTCCAGTTCCTAACTTGGAGCTCCAGGATCTACTGCCTCTATGGTGCTTTGGTGTCTGAGCTGTTCTACAACTACACCTGTCCCCTGAGCAATTCAGGCTTGCTTTCTCCTTTACTTTATGGTCAGTTGTGTTTTATTTTTTTCAATTTTCTAGATACAGATACTTTAGAACATTTAGCAAAGAACTCTAGAAATCTGGATAACTACTAAATTATACTGCTCAGCCTCTCTCCAGTTTACCACTAATTAAATGTTCTTATGATGCACTGGGACAATTATAATAATTGATGGGTTTTTAAAAGGAGCTGAGTCGAAAATACTTTTCTTCTGGAACATGCCTCATTGTGGAGCTGGAAAATGAAAAGAAATAATGTGATAAGATTTTATCGTACAAGAATATAGAAAATAAAAATGTCTCAAATTAAAAATACAAAATTCAGCCGTTTGATCTGAGCAACACAAATCATGCCAGTAATGAAAAGTCTTTTTTTGTTTGCTTTGAAAAATATTTCATTTTATGGACAAGCATGACTTGTAGGGAGAATTAATGTCTTTTATTACATGGGATGGTGCAGGTGGAAAAATAATATTCTCATAGGCATGCAGTCTTTCCTTTTCTTATAAAAATTCTAACACAGCAAAAGAAATGTTATGTCAAAATCCAAACAAATTGTTTCCACTTTTTTGGAAACAAGACATTCAAAATCAGCTGAATTCTCCTTTAGCCCCATTGCCTTCATTGCTGGTTTGGAATGGAAATAAGTTAACTGGGGAAAAAAGGGGTTTTCAATTCAGCCATACCAGTACATTAGGGATGAAAAAATTCCAGATACCAGCTTTAGATCAAAAAGGAACCCTCTGCCTGGCCACTGAGCTGTCTGCCAGCAGAGCAGCCTCCTCGTGCTTCAATCCATTGATTAGGATGTTGGCAACCGTGGTCAAATGACCCGACTGAGGTACAGCCCAGGAGTGCCACTAACACGGTGGCTGTGCCCTCCTGGGGGCTGATGGACAGGGTGCTAAATGTGCCTCGGCACAACGCACACCCTGACAGCTTCCCAGGCTGGTCACATCACTCCTCCTTCATTCTGCCCTGGAGCAGGGCTCTCCTGGGCTGCTTGGGAGTGTTTACACTTCCCTGTGAACACAGGCCCCCAGTGTTTATCTACACAGTCAGAAATAAAAGCAAGCAAATAAAAAAGAGCCTGGGACCGTTTCCATCTGCTCTGCCCCAGAGCACTGAGCATCCTGCATGCAGCACAGCTGAGACCTGCTGCTCCTGCTCCTCTCTGCTGGGAACAGCCTGCCTTGCAAGGGCTTCAAGCTGTTTTAGGAGCTGGTACCCGCACCACACAGAAATACAAAGTCCTTTGTGCCTAATTTACCACTGTGCCTGGCTTTGAAGAAAAGTGGGACATGGAGATTTTTGCACAAGGCACTCTTTTTTTTTTTTGTTTTCTTTATTGTGTGCAGGTTGATTTGAGGCATTTCTGGAACTTAAAAATCCCAAGAAGGAACTTTTTACTCATTTGCACTATCTCTAATTAATAACTTCCTTAGAGAAAAAAAAAGAAAAGAAGCTTGGAAACTTTATTTCTCTGTGTATTGGAGATTTGTTGGACACAGGTAGACATCACTACTTGGCTACTATAAAGCTGCATTTATTGACTCTTATTTCCTCTCTAGTCCAGGCTCCTTTAGGGTACCTTGGGGATTGCTGGGGCTCTAGAAGAGCACTCAGAGCTACTTGCAAAATGACTTGCTGGCCATGCTGCCCTAATGACCACTCCTCAGACTGATCTTCCTGCTTTTCCAGGTCTTTGTCCATTGCTCTCCTGATGCCGTGGGAAGCAAGAAATAATAGCACAAACTTGCTCTTACTTGAAACCCTGTGGGTTGAAGGCAAATTGAAACCATCTTTGTTCCATGATATTTTGTCTCCTTTGGATGGGCCATCTCTTACTGTGTTTCTTTCCATGTGATTTGAAATCTTTCCCCAGAGATGCCAGAATATATCAGAAATAATTACTATTTTTAAAGTGAGGTATATTTTGGATTTGAGCAATGCAATTCAAACTGTGTCCCACAGCTTTCCCCTAGAAGCAGATGACAAAATATTGTGTGCAAAATGCAGCATGAAAGCGCTGCCAGGACCCTGCTCCAATGGGTCTGCTGGGCCTTCTAATTAGCAAGGAAAATTGCTGAGAAGGAGATTTTGGTAGGTTAGCCTTTCATAGTGCTGGTGAGGATCTGTAGACACAACTGTGTAGAGTGCCCTGTCATGCAGAGGTGCTGTTACATTTGCATGCAGTCTGCAATGTTATTTACATCTAAAAACTCAACTGCAAATTATTTCTGGCTGCCCTCTCTGCTTCAGGGGAACACATGGATGCCTTTCCTTACCCACAATATTAAACCATAGTCAGGGAGTGGGTAGTGCAAATGTGTTTGGCTCTCATTTTGAGGTCCACATGGTTCATGGCATCTGAAGTGACATGGTGAGCCCCCCAGCCACAGGGAATGCAGCAGATATTGTTTGACCAGCCTAGAGGCTTGGAAAGGGAGCAAAGTAGCACTGATGGGAAGAAGGGAGGAGGAGAGACATGAGGAAATACAGATTATTTCTGTGTAGAAGAGATGGGGACTGTGCTTGAAGAAAAAGCCAGTACACACAGGCAAGGAAATTATAGCAGAGTTTTGAAGAGTTGAAGACGTAATGGAACATTCAGGGAGGAACACTTGAGACTCTCCTCTTATTCTGCTATATGGTGATCATACGAAGGAAGACAGATGTTGCAAATGTGGGTGCTGATATTTCTACTGCTGTGTGGAAATATGCAGCTTCTTGTTCTCTGAGACAACTGGTGAGGATAGCACTCAGGAGGCTTTCCTGGAGCAGACCCACCACACTCATGGGCAGAGCCAGAAAATTTCTCTATTCCCAGTCCAAGCTTAAAATCAGGAGACACTAGAGAGAACACAGGTGCATGATATCCTCTCATCCACAACACATCAGAAATTTTAAAGCGTAACCTAAGGTGCCTGCTATGTGATAGAGAGAAAAATACTGTTGGTTATGCTTTACTGAAAAAACCCACACTTTTAATATGTTTGTTCTGTTTATCTCTACTTAAAAAGAATAAAACCTCAGGGATAATGAGGACTGCCTGCCTGTACAGAGTCTTTTGTTCCTAATTAATTTTAGGTATGGACAAGAGCTGCTTTATCTGCTAGATTAGGTATCAGTTCTAATGTAACATTTATTGCTTGTAGTTTGGGGCTTAGGGCACCATTTGATTAGCTATTTTAGATTGCTTGCTTCACTTTTTTATACTTCAATAAAACTTTTGTCATAGTTGCCATTTTCCTTTTCTCATAGTTGAACAGACAACAATGTAAAGTTTTCAAACAAAAACCCTGGAGGTTTTACTGAGCTCCCAAAGATGAACAAAAGCAATGAGCACAGTCAGACCTGTCAGCAGAAGTTGTTTTGTTTCAATGATCACTCCACCATGTAGAATTCTTGCTGCATAACAAACTCAAAAGCAGCATCTCCCAGAGACTCTCTCTGACTCCTCCAAGAAGTACCTTAGGAGAGGTGGAACAAGATTAATGGTTTGTACCTTACCCCTAAAAGAGACTGATGATTACCTAGATGGGACCACAGAAGGCACTGCCAGCCAAAAATCTTCCTTCCTGCAGCCGTCCCACAATCTCTGTGCCAATACCCTTGTGAGGATAAGCCAAACCCTGTCTCTCACTGAAAGGACTGAATAGCTCAATAACAGCTTTTACTTAAGCTGCAGTGCATGGAAAAAATGTGCATAAGGAAAATCTGATGTCCAGAATCACACAGAGCTGGAGCAGAAGAGTCCAAAAAGGCTGAGACCGTGGGAGGCCAGAGGAGGTACTCCTTGCACCCAAGCTCAGCAACAATCTTCTCAGAGACACACTCAAACCGCTCCACAAACTGATCAAGAAAAGAGCTTTGACATCAGTAGAGCTTAAGGGCTTGGGCTGAAACTGAGCTTCAAATGCTCATCTCTGATTTGAGGCCGATGGGGTAGTTTAGGAAGCAATATGAGCTTGAATATGATACACAATATGATATAGACTTGAACTAAGAAAACCAGAAGAGCAGCAGAACTCCCACTGTACACAAATTACTGACTCTATATATGGCAAAGTATGACCTCCAGCTAGGATATAATAACCAGCTTTCATGAGCAGCACTCATTATATTGTGTCCATTATAAAAGTGCAGCTACATGACAGTGCCATAGGCTATAATGTTCTCACTTAGAAGAATTTCAATTTTCTTCCAAGAGACATCTCCCTTTTGCAGGCTTATTTTGTGCATCTTGTGCTCATTTTTATTTTATACAATGGGATGTGGGGTACATTTTTGAGGTTTTTTTTCTCCTAAAGAAACAAAGGAACTGCACACAAAAAAAATCTGTCTTGATTTGGGAGGCACAGCAAGGCAAGGATTCAACCAGTGTAAATCTGTCTTGATTTGGGAGGCACAGCAAGACAAGGATTCAACCAGTGTAAATCAGCATGATGAACACCAGCTGAGGACTTTTGCCAGACAACTATAAATCTGCTGGATCAAAGTGTTTGTCAATGACCAAAAATATCTCATAGAAATGGCCTGGCTGGCCCACTGTTGACACAACAAAAAGATATTGCTAAATCAGCAAGAAACTTTGGATTTGTTGTGTGATGACTTAAAAGAGGTTTTCTCAGTTATTCTCTCAGCTCTTCTTCCTAAGTGTGAGATAACTCAAGGAGCACAAGTATCTGGCTAAGGAGTGGGAGAAACACCCATGGGATTTTGGATAAAATACTGAATGGCATAGGCAGATCCAGGCAGTCTGGCAGAATTTATCAGCTGTGAGTTCCTGCACTTCATCTGCTCCAGCATGGCCAGGAAGCCACAAAGATACCTCCACATGCTGCTAGGCCTGTCTTAAGAGAACCTACAGACCTCCACCATATAGAAAGCTACATCTGACATCTCAGCACCCTTCGTTCAGTGGTGTAGAGATGGAGATAAGGGAGAGCAGGATGCTACTCATCTTATCCTGCAATACCTAAAAACAGCTGGGAAGAACAGCATCTCCCCACTGCCTAGTTCCTTCTTATTAGCCACAAAGGAAGTGGAAAGGAACAAACTCCAATAGTTTTGGTGTTTTCAGAAAGGCCTGAGACCTGACAGTCACTTTCCCTGAAGAGATGCCAGTCTGGGTGAGTTCATGGCCTGTGTTTTCACAGAGATGTGGGGAAAAGCATGGGAAAGTCTGCCCCCAGAGAGACAGGACAAGCAGGTTTCCACTCCAGGTGCAGTAGCTGTTATCTCTGGGCCCAGGCAGATACAAATATTCTGTGATACATCTTGCAGTGAAGGCAAAGAGCCCTCCTGAGGACTCTCTCTAGGATACTAAAGTTTTCCACACAGCCAGGAAATATTGTCCAAGGCTGCCTTGAGGGCACATTCCTGCGAAACCCAAGGCAGAGTTCACACCAGTCCCTGTCTTCAATGTCACAGCAGGGAACAAGGACTCCACAAAGCCTTGACAGGGATGGTAGCTGGGTTAAATCTGAGGAACAGATTTCCCCAGACCAGCTCACTATAGAGGCACCTGCAGCCCCCTGCTCAGCCTGGCTGCCCTGTGGGGCTGTAGTGGGTCTGTCTGGGCTGGAATTCACTTTCCCCACAGCAGCCCTGCTAGTGCTGTGCTCTGTGTTTGTGGCTGGCACAGAGCTGATAACACACCTGTGTTTCTGCTGTTGCTGAGCAGTGTTCCCACAGGATCAAATCTTTCTTTCAATTCTTCCCTCAAAGACCCATAGGCTGAGTGTGGACAAACCCGGGGCAGTGATACTGCCAGGACAGCTGACCAGGATGACCAAAAGGCTGTCCCATACAATAGGATGCCATGTTCAACAAAAAAATCCTATAGAAAGGGTAAGGGCAGGGCATATGTTATTAAGGCATTTGCATTCCAAAGCAAGCACTGCACATATTAAGATCTATTTCCCAGAAAATCATATGCTGATGGGAAGTAGTGATTTTTTTTTAATGTCCTTTGCTTCCATACATGGCCTTTGCTTTCTTTCATTAAACTGTCTTGACCAACAAGTTTTTCAGCTTATTTTCTCACCCTGTTCTGCTGAAGGGAGGGACTGAGAGAGGAATTGGGTGGGCACCTGACAGACAGACAAGAGCAACCCACCATGCAGAGGATGTTGTCAATCAATGGTGCCAAATCTACACATAAAAAAAAGGTTGTGAAAAGCAAAATGGCCAGTGGTAAATGAACCTGGCAAAGAATCAAAAAATCACTACACAGGAAGAAGGAAAGACTAGGGAAGGCAGACTGACCTCTAAATCATCAGTAGTAAAGCCATTAGTGGAGAGTTTGTGGTTTCCTGGGTCATTGCTGATTGGAGAGTTGCAAACAGGCGTGTTAATAGAGACATCACACTGTTGTCTTTTCCTCTCCAGGATGAGAACCCTTCTCTGCCTGCTTGGTGGTCCCACTGTCCTCTCTCTGCCTGGCTTGTAGGACACATCCCCAGATCAGATTTCTCTGTTCTGTCCCATGCTAGCAACCCTTGCCAAAGTATCCCAGCAACAACCACACAAATTTTGGGGAGTGACGGGAAAACCAGAGAAATTGTCTCACACTCCCTGAGTAATACCAGTCCTTTCTTGCAGTCCCAGTTTCCAGCTAAACATTTTTTTGCCAGTCTCTACTTTTGTTTAAAGCCCACTGTCACCAATGCAATTCAGTTTTTCTGATTAGGCTCTCTGTGTGTCTGTGTGATTTGTACTAACAACCTCTGAACCTGCTGGCCAAAAATATTGACAGATGTCAGAGCTGTGAAGTTCCAACACTTTATGAAAACCGTGTCAATACTTGCAGTGACAAAATCTTGGCATGAGGTTAACCTTAATGAGTAAATGCTTCAAAAAGCTTTGCTGGGCCACTGGTGGGTTTTTATTTCACTCAAGTCATCTCGTTCTTTGCAGCACAAGTTTTTTTTTCCTACTGAGCTAAGAACTTGCTTGTGCAAGTAACCCTGTGGAAACATTAGGGAATTTTCATGATGGCAAGCTTGTGGAGGAAGGATTCCCCAAAGATACCCCATACTCTCTACAGGTGATGTCAGAGATGTAGAGGTTTATATTATCCTTTTTGGCTGGTCTACCATCTCCTTCACATAGGAGCATTTTATTTACAGACTAGGTGAGATGGCAGCCCTTTAGCACGTGGTTGACCATTAGGATTCATGGTTGATTCAGGACACAAGATGAAATTAAAAAGTGTTGCCAGAGTTCCTGAGCTCTACCTCTCCTACATTTCCCATGATGGTTGTTACAGCAGTACCTGCCTCAGTAAAAAAGCATCAGCTGGGGATTCACTAATAAGTTCAAGTGCCCAGGAAAGGTGTGGGAGGATGTGCTTGTTGCAGGTATCTACTGTCTCCAGGAGGAAACATAACAAACGTATTTTAGAAAAGGCCTTTCCATGCATTAATTAGAGCAACACTGAGTCATCTATCTCATTAAACTGCTGATAGAGATCAGCAAATACTTCCTTCACAAGAATTTGACATCTTGCAGGGGCTGCAGGTAACATTACAAAGAGATATATATACACCCCCTCTTTTACTGAGAACTTCTGTGGACTGTTTTCTGATGGATCTAAATGTTTGCTATCAGCTTCTGTAGGATTAAACATGGAGGCTGGATCCTCTTCCCTGTATCCAGGACAGATACTTGGGAGTTGTAAGCTTGATGCCCTCCCCATCTGGCACAAGGATGTGAGTGCAGTGGGATATTTAATTGGTAATGTCCAATTCCTGCACATTGTTTCAAGCCAATGGCAGGAGGAAAAAAAAAGGAGGCAAAAAAAGGCCATCAACAACAAACCCTTAGCACTCTTGAAGCGATAGTGTTTCTCCATATTTAAATTCTAGGAGAGATGAGATGGCAGTTTTGTGAGTCTCAGGCCTTACTGAAGATGAAATTAAGTTCATTTGACCATGTCGGAAAGGCAGAGGGTGAGAATGCTCCTTCCTCACACCTCCTCTTGCTACTGGAAGTGGAGCAAAGGAGGGAGATTCACTGTCCCTTCTTTAATCCTAGTCTGTCTGCAGTTTCCTCAGCTGAAATTCTCATGACAGGTTTGATGTCCTCTTTGACTGCTGGGAGATTGTAAAACAGCTTTTCCTGGTGAAACGTCAAACTATCTTGAAAAAACTTACATTTTTCAATGGAAAAAAAGTTCATTTGACCATGTCCATTAGAAGCTGTTTTAAACAAGTCTAACAAAAAAGAAGCTGTAATTGTTGATTTCATTTTTTATATATTTTAAAATTAAATTTCTGCTTAATTTATGAAATGTGTGATATGCTATTATGCAGAAACTGAGGACCATGTCATAGCTCATTTAAGATTTGGCTTAGTATTTTAGGAATCATGAAGTTGTCAGTGTTAAAAAAAGAGTATTTTCATAATGGACAATAATGTGCACTTGAGTCTTATAGGGCAGCACTCACCTGTGTGTCCTCCACCCTTTTTTTCTTCTTATAAGTCAAAGCACAAGCTAGACAGCCTAAGTTACATTTCAGAGCATCACAAAACTCCCTTTGGCAGACAACTTATTCACACTGGAGAAAAAGCAATTTGCCAGGTTCAAAAATTAATTAAAAATGCCTAATGTGACTCAAGAAATCACACACTGAACCCCTGTGATACATTTTTAATGAAAAAATACTCCTGAAATTCATTAAATGTTATAGATTTATACCCTCCAAATAATTCAAAGCAACATCTCCAGAACTATCAATGATCTAATCTCCCAAACTGAAAATTATATGAAATAAGGCATTTGACATTCAGTAAATACTCCGAGATATTGTTCAAAAAAAAAAAATCCAGGGACTAAAAAATACTGGTAATTAGGAAGACTGAAGGGGAATATGTCATTTGATATAAATCAGAAATGACAATTCACAAATAATTCAGTGCTTCCATTATTACACTTTAAGGGTTTTGTAGGGCATACAGTACTGCTTGCTACCAAATAACTCCACCCCAAATGCAGTTATTTGGGATAGCAGGTGTGGAGTTTCTGTATTGATTTGGTACAGGATGACAGCAGCTATTTAGAAGCAATAAAAGATCTGTGAAGTGACTTGTGCTCCAAATTGACTGTATTTTTGATGGGTGTCTTGAGACACCTTGGAGGGACTTGGGTTTTAAGGATTCACCATGCTCAGTGCTCTCTCAAGTGTGTCTGATAAAAGAAGTTGTGTCCCCAGAATTACTAATGAGGCTTTGAAGATTTGGAATAGAATTGTGCATATTAATCCTTAAAAGGGCTCCATTTTTAAGTCTACCATTGCTGGCTCCTTCTAGAAAAACATCCATTTCTCACTCTGAAAAATCATGTCATGTTTTTTTCATCATTCATGTTCTTTAAAAAAGTAAATTTAGCACTTAGATCCCAGTGTCATTGAGAGGTTATATGTGTCTTTTAAGTCATCCTTTAAAAATTTGGATCCTGGTTTTGTTTGGGCAACCACAGAAGCATTGAACATCTACAGGAATGAACTGAACTCCCCTCACTGAACTCCAGGGGAATTCCTTCCATGAAATCCTGCTCCCCAGCACATGGAAAGGGTGCATAAATGAGACTTTATCACAGGGGAAGACAAATATTTGTAAAATGTGGCCAAGATGACAGTATTTGGGAGTTACATGCTGGCTGTGGATGAGTTACTGGCATCACACTCAGTATCTAAGTGGTCTCTGGTTAAACAGGTTTGCACCATCTGTCGGGGTTGCACCTACACATTCCTGGGCAAAGCAGGGCAACAAGAAGGGTCTGGAACATATTGTTTCCTTAGACAGATGTAGTGTTACCCACTGCCCTGTTTTTGCTGCCCATGCACTTTTATCCACCAGTCTTACACTCCAGTTAAAAACTGACAATCCAGTAAAAAATCCAGAATTCTTGGGAATATTTGTCTACATGTGTGGTATTCCTTTCCCTTTCATGTATATTCTTCTTCTCTTTATAATGTTGATAATATCCAATTGAAGCAATATCTCAAAGATAGCTTCATGTTAAGGAAGCCCAGTGTTGGAAGTGATTTTAAGTTCTTCTGTGTAAAAGATGACCCATCTGGCATTTAATCAAAAACCAAAATTTTTATGAGCCATTATGAGCTAGGGAAGTGAGAAAGAGGGAAACAGATACATATACACAGTGGCTTGTAGCATGTGACACGGGTTGCAGTCAGGCTGGTGGAACATCCTGACCTCAATGATGTAAGTGAGGCCACAGAATTTAACACATGAAATGCCTAAGATGAAAATGAAAAAGAGAATAGGAAAAAAAAAAAGGAAAAAAAGGGAAAAAAAAAGAAAGGAAAAAAAATAAGAAGAAAACCCCCAAACACTTCCTTTCTCAGAAGTGGGGGGACAGGAAACTACTGGGTAAAATTTCACCTTGCACTGTAGCAGCTGCAGCCTTGCTGAAGACAGTGAAACTGTGCACAGTGTGCATGCAGAGCAATATGTGCCACTTAGCTGGTGCAGTGCAAATCCAGGCATAAGAGAGAGGTAAGTGAAGGGGAGAGAAGAAAATGGAAATACAATTCCCATATCTCTGGAGGTAACAATTTTTAACATTTCTTTTGAATAACAACTTTTAAAAAATCACCCTAAATCTTCCAAATTGAGTCAAGAGAGCAAGACTCGGCTTTTTCTGCAAGGAGATTAAAGAACCATCTCCAAGCAGGCAGAGCTGTTGCTTTGGCCTTCCACAGAGTGTGAAGTAACTCCTCAGCTCTGGTAGGGCACAAGCAAAGCCCAACCCACCTGGTGTGAGAATCTGTCCCTGCTCCCCCTGGGGATCTGGACAACCTTCCCTCCAACCTCACACTAAATCCCAGGCAGAGCTGAGCCTGCCCCCATGGCAAGCAGTGGGCATTAAAATTCCAAAGATCTCAGCTGGCTCTGCTGTGTGTTTATGCCAGCTGGAGATCATTTGTCTATAGCTTCCTGATCCAGAAATATTCAAGTTTGTAACTTCTTGAAAACCCCCTCCTCCAGTTGAAATGTGGTATTTTAAAAACCATTTCCTTTATCTGGAGACCTCTGTGGGTTTTGAAAACATGCCATGGGTTTAAAATATTTCTTTTAATGGTTATTCTTTTTTTACTGAAACAAAAGTCAATTTTCACAAAACCACAAATGTCTGTGGTCACTCAGGCTTACTAATATTTTCCACAAATATCTCAGACAGTAGTTAAAAGAAAGGAATTTGTTTTAAATCCTGGCACCTGAAAACAACTGCTGTGATATTTTGATATTTTTCATTAATTGCTTGGGAAAAAGAAATTTTTTTGCAGTATTTCTTAAAGGTTCCATCAGCCAAGTCATAGTAGATTAATAATTGTGGAAAATTCAGTGCAAATTGACAGACAAAATTTAATTAGCTCAGAAGGTCATCTCCTAGAGTCAGGTATTAGACAAATACATTGTTTATGCTACCTGAGCAGGACAATGAATGAATGCTTGTTGCTTTGCTGGTAAACAAATGTCATTTCTGGGATGAAAAAGCAAAAATCTCTAAGTGGAATGGGGTGGGCTGTGCAACAAAGGATGCTGGCACAGCCTGGCCCTGCTGAGCGGGTGGGAGGACAGGCTCTGAAGGAAGTGTGGTGGTGGCAGAGGACCACAAAGGTTTCACTCCCACAAAGGTTTCACCTGAGAGCCCATGGTGAAGCCCTCATGGTTCCTCCTTCACCCCAGCTGCCTTAGGGAGCAGGGAAATGCACTTCCCAAGAAAACAGGACTTGACACAGGTGATTGGCTCTGGGCTGTAAATCCTGGGAACCCTGCACTGCTCTGTGGCTTCAGCTTGAGCATTAACCTAGAAATTCAAGTGATTTATGGCAGTTTCCTGCACAAGGCAGGGACCAGGGTCTGAGGAGCCCTCTCAAAGGAAGCTGGGCTGAATGCAAAGCTGCTGGGGCTGCTGACTTGTTCAGAGCAGATGTTCATAATGCTCTCTCACAGCACCACTGATCCTCAAGCTTTTGTTCACACATCATGTGGTCTTCATGACATTTTTACTTTGTGTTATCCCTTCCTGGAAAACTGAGCTTTAAAAGCCTCTCTTGTAATCAGCTGCCCTGGGTTACTGCAGGGACAACCCCTTGAGAAAGGACAGCACATGATCTCTACTCTGGGCAGATGTGAAGGTCCCAAATCTGTGCCTGTTGCCACCACAGCTGTGCTGCAGCTGCTGCCACCAGCATCCAGCACTGCTGTCTGCAGCTCACCAAAAGGGACTCGTCAGGTGGGACAGAGTGAGGCTGGATTTGAGCTGACAGCAACATCTTGGACAGGCTGAGAGGGTGCTTTGCTTCAAAAATTCCTATTGAAGAAACTTGCTATTCCCTTCACTACATGTGCAATCAGTTCTCATGCTTCTGTTTCCAGCAGGCAGCTCCCCACTGTCAGCCCAGTGCTGCTGAGCAGAGCCTGCCACTCCACAGAGCCAGTGCTGCAAATCTGTTACCCAGAGAGGAGCCAAGGCCTGGCTGGCCATGAAAATTGAATTGTTTCATCATGCCTGAAGCATGGAGGGCTCCCTCAAAGGCACAGTGTGGGGAAGAAGGTCTCTGCCTCTGGGAATCTCTGGCTGCTGTCTGTTCATAAGGAATCTTTTTTTCATTTTTCTTTTTTTCTTTTAAAAAGGAAAAAGTACAGAGCAGCATATGCATTTCTACAGTCTAAATCACAGAACCACAGAAAGGCTGAGGTTGCAGGGGACTTTGGGAGGTCATCCAGCCCAAACCCCTTGCTCAGGCAGGGCCACCTGCATCCAGTTCCTGAGGACCATGTCCAGATGACTCTTGAGTATCTCCAATGAGGAAAACTGCCAGATTAGCCTGGGTAATCTGTGTCAGCATTCAGTCAGCCTTGCAGTAAGGAAGTGTTTCCTGGTGTTCACAGGGAACCTCCTCTGTTTCAGTTTTTGCCCATTGCCTCTGGTCCTAGCACTGGGCAGCACGGAAAAGAATCTGGCTTCACCTAATTTGCACCTACCTTCAGGTATTTATCTGTATTTATAAGATCTTTTCGAGCCTTCTCTTCTCCAGGCTGAATAGTCCCAGTTCTCTCAGCCTTTCTGCATATCAAAAATGCTGCATTGCTTTAATCATCTTCATGGCCCTTTGTTGTACTTTCTCAAATATGTCCATGTTTGGCAGCTCAGCTCTGGATACAGCATTGCAGATGTGTCTCAACCAGTGCTCAGTAGAAAAGAAGGATCACATCCCTCATCCTGCTGGCAGTGCTCTGCCTGATTAGGCCCAGGACACCATTGTCCTCTCTATTGCAAACGCACATTGCTGGCTCATGTTCAACTTGGTGCCCACCAGGACCCCCCTGTAGTGCACAGGTGACTTCCATCTGTGGTTTCCATGGTGTTTTCCACCATGCATTGGTGCATGAGGTTGTTTCTTCCCAAGTATAGGAATTTTTCCTTCCTTTTGTAGAATAACTGATCCCATCATTTAGAAATAAGTCCTTTAAGTAACCTTAAAACAGAGAAGAAACACAATAAGAGGCAGAATTAAATGCCAAAGTATGGGAATAAATGGAGCATCACTGAGGGCATCCCTTTTGGGGAGCTGAGAGAGTGAGGAGCACAGAGGAGGAGGGGCTGTGTCCCTTTCCCTGCCCTGCCTGGGTCCTTTCCAGGGTGCTGTGTTAAGGCTGCAGCCGGACAACACCCTCACAAGAAATGACATGAGGTTTGCTCCAGGAAAAAAAACTTGAACATAGTGAAAGTTGTTGAGCACCCTTCCACTACTTGCTGGGATTTGCAGGGGGACAGCTGCCACCAGGCATGCAGCCAGATGGAAAAATCCAGGGAGAGCCATGAATACTGTCATGGCTATTTCTGCCTAGGAAAATCCCCCTTGGAACTGACTCTGGAGGAGTTGTGGCAGTACAACTTCCCTGGCAGAAAGGGTGTTGCTTTTCCAATAAAATATTTCACAAGTGGTCATCAGTTTACCATATTACCAATTTTGAAGGCATTTTTAATGTGAGAAAACTTGATACAACTTTCAACTTTCCAGTACTTGGTCATCCTGTGTTGGCAGATTAGATGAGTTTATATCATATTTTATTGTGCTGTGTATGTGTCAGAGCAATATTGCAGTAATCTGGGCTATAAACCCTTTGCTCTATCTTGTTTAATGTCCTACATCTTTGGGAGTAGATTTGTCATTTTAGACCAGTCCAGAACATTTCCCATTCGTGTCAGTACATCCTCTGGGAATGTTAAATGGAGTCAAGGGAGAGAGAGGGAAAAGAGCACAGACCCAATTATAAATATAGGACATTCTTTTTTCTTTAACTGCCAACTGTTACACAATAAATGATGTCTTCTGAGTCTGGTGTGGTTTATATTGGGCACATATATTGTCAGGAAGAGGAACTCAGGAGTTTTCTGCTGGGAGTTCCTCTGCTTCTATTAAGATTAAAAGAAATTCACTTATAACTATGCTTAATTGCCTGCTGTCTTGACATAACCTTTGAGAAGAGTGAAGGTTCCTCTTGCTTTCCAATAGCAGAGCATCCCTAGAGACTCTACTACTATGTTTTCCTTCATCTGCAGAGGTGCACTGAAAATTGAGGATAAGAGCTTTCAGAGTCAAGCTATGCTATAAAGAAGTTGAAAGCCAAAGACTAATGAGGCTTAGGGAGAACATCCTGTGCCTTGGTCCATAGATCTGAAGGGCTAAAAAGATCTAAATTTCTTCACTAATGGGGAAAATTATGCCTGACCTATCTAGTGACATTATATGATGGAGTGACTGCAGCAGGCAACAAGGGAAGACTGATTGATGCCTCCTGCCTAGAGTTCTGGAAGGCCTTTGACACAGCATGACATGATTATCTCCAAATGGAGAGACATGGATTTGATGGGGATAAGGAATTGTCTGGATGGAGGCAGCCAGAGAGTTGTGGTCAATGGCTCCTATGTCCAGGTAGAGTCTGGTGGTGAGTGGTGTCCCTCAGGCTGTGTCTTGGGACTCCTCCATACCTTCCACACCTTCCTCAGTGACACAGAAAGGGAAATAGAGTCTACCTTCAGCAAATTTGCAGATGACACCAAGCTGAGCAGGGCAGCTGACACAACAGAAGGATGGGATGCCATCCAGAGGCACCTGGACAAACCTGAGATGTGGGCCCACAAGAACTTCCTGAAGTTCAACAAGTCCAAGTGCAAAGTGCTGCAACTTCATTGGGGCAATCCCAGACACAAGTTCAGACTGAGAGGAGAACTCATTGAGAGCAGTCCTGCAGAGAGGTTTTGGGGTTCCTTTTGGGTGAAGAGCTGGACCTGACCTGGCAATGTGTGCTGGCAGTCCAGAAAACCAGCCACATCCTGGGCTGCATCCAAAGCACCGAGGGAGGGGATTCTGTCCCTCTCCTCTGCTCTTGTGAGACCTTCCTCTGGACCTGCTCTTACAGATCCTCAGCACAAGACATAGACCTGTTAGAGCAGGTCCAGAGGAGGGCTGCAGCACCTCCCCTGTGAAGACAGGCTGAGAGAGTTGGGGTTATTCAGCCTGGAGAAGAGAAGGATCAAGGGAGACCTTATGGTAGCTTTCCAGTACCTAAAGGAAATTACTAAAAAAGATGTAGAGAAACTCTTTACATGAGCAGACAGAGACATGACAAGGGGAAATAATTTCAAACTTAAAAAGGAGAGATTTTGATTAGATGTTAGGTAAAAACTGTTTACTATGAGGGTGATGAGGCTCTGGATCACGTTGCCCAGAGAAGCATGCCCTGGGCATCCCTGGAAGCATTTAAGACCAGGTTGGACGGGGCTCTGAGCAACCTGGTGTGGTGGACTGTGTCCTTGCCCTTGGCAAAGAGGTTGGAAGTAGCTAATCTTTAAGTTTCCTTCCAACCCAAACCATTCTATGATTGTAGCTGAGGAGGCAGATGAGGCTCACCTGGAGAGGCAGAGGGCCAAGGGATGCCTGAGGGACACAAAGCAGGTGTAATTTCATCAGTTTTCCTCCAATCTAACAAATGCATTGCCTCAGTGGCTTTCTGTAAATGTTGTACCACTTGGTCTCCTAGAGAGACTTTTCCACAGAATTCTCTGCCTGTGCACGCCCTTCATATAAGGTCACACTGTGAAAATGTCCATTTTCCAGGACACCTGCTGCTCAGGAAAGCTCTTTGCCATGCCCAGGTATTCTTCTGCAGCATGCCCCTCTCAGGTGAGTGTCTTCACGGAGAGCCAGACAGATTAAAACTCCCTTCAGATGTCTCCTTTTCCTCCCGATGATCCAGGTGTAGAAGGAAGTAGGTTGCTCCCACCCACAACTCACAGGGAAAGAGAGAACAGGCTAAAAATCTGAAGCTATAGATCAGACAAGAACTGCAGTAGTTAACTGGGTACCTCTGGTGACAGCTTAAGTGGCAGAGAGACAGGTCTCCAGAGGCAATTGAAGTGTCTGCTGTCACAAGTGAAACATCTAAGTCTTAAGATGTCTCTTGCATCAAACTTGGATCTCTGGTCCCTCTGTGGAGAGGTCAGCTGTGTTTCAAGCCACCAGAGAAGCTGCAGCAGCAGACAGCGATCTGCACCAGGGGAGCATGGGAACAGTGAACAAGGAAAGAAGCAGTGAAGGGGATTGTGCAGAAGACAAAGCTGATAAAGAGGGATGAAAGATCAAAGTGAGAGGACAGAGGGAGGAGGACAGCAAACCAGGGCAAGACACACAAGAGCAGATTGGGAGAAAATGGGGGGAAACGGAAAGAAGATAGAAACTGGGACAAGAGAGAGGGGTAGGGAAATTAATGGGAAAGATAGTATGAAAAAATGCTGCCTGAAAAAAGGAGATGGAGAAAGGAGCAGAACACAGTGGACCAGAGAAGAAAACAAACAATACTTCTAGAACAGCAAATGTTTCCATAGAAAGATGCAATTGCAGAGGGGTGTGGACCCTTACTTCTTGAATGAATGAATGAATATAAAGATATGCCCTCCCCAGCAACAGTCCATCAGCAGCAAATAGATATCTCAGACCAAATCATCATAAATGCTTCTCTTGTGCTACAGGGGAGGCACTGCCTCTCCTGGGAGCAAAACAGTCAAAGCAGCCTCTTTTAGACTTGAGAACACGTTTCATCCTCATATTTCTAAGGATTTGAGAAGGAAGGAGAGAATGAAATTAAAGCCCCTTCTGCCCTCAGCAGGAGCTTAGAGACAGTTTTTTCTCTAGGGGCTTAGTTTCCTTCTAGTTCTTACACCCAGCTGGCATCGTAGTGGCAGCAGGATGATTAGAGTTGATTGAACCCATTGCTATTCTGTGTCAGAGATGGTTTAAGGTCTTGCAATCATTTTACCCAGCACAGTTAGGAGGTGAATTACTCCAGGGTGGGATTCCTTGATAGCTTCAGTAGTTTGAGTTTTAGTAAGAACCTCTCTTCCCTATGACAGATGATATTTCTCTTCTTTCTTCTTGTGAGCAAACCCTTGCCATCTTCTTTCCTCTCCCCTTTCTTTGTAGTCCTGGTAAGAAAGTTGAAGTAAAAACCTCCCTCTCTGGCTCTGGTTGCATTTCTCCAATCCTTCCTTGCTGCTGTCAAAAGATACAGCATCCCAAAGCTTGTTTCTCTCTATCTAACAAATCTCACACATCAGTCAAGCGTGCCAAACTCCCATCTCCATTTCCTGTTGGCTTTATGCCCTTTTGCTCCTCTTCCCTTTGAACTTTGCTGCCAGGTACAGGACCCAAGTCATGACTGGTACCTGGAGCTTGGAGCCCAAAGCTTGGCAGATCTGTCTTCTTCCTTGTGGTGCCCAGCTCTGTGGCTTGAGGCAGAGCACATCATTGCAGCAGAAGTCAAGAAACATCCTCCACTGTTGATCATCTGGTTAGAACTACCCAGTACCAAGAAGTAAAGCAGTGATGGCGACTCACTTCTTAGTTTAGAGTCTCCCATACCAATTCTTTTTCAGGCTATCTAATTACTTGGTGTTTTCCATTTTCTGAGTTCATTCAGAACTTCACCCCAAGACTGCAGTAGCAGCTTGAGACACACATGAGCTAAGCACCACATCATTTCCCAGTAAAAGTAATTCCTCAGCTCTATTATCCTCTTTCATACTGCATCATCGTAATCCAGAAATCCACCTTGCTGACTGTCTCTCCACAGATATCACCCAACAGAGTAGATCCTGTAGAAGAAATAGTCAGTCTGTCATTTCAGTCTAGTTGAGGAATCAATTAAAATTTAGGTGACAGCTACAAGTAGCAAAGAGCACAGCTCAAAACTCCACCTGCAAACAAGGCTGAGCTAGAGCATGCCCTACGAGTTGTATGGTTTATCTCGGGCCTGGTACAGCAAATAGAGGATGCATAAACATATTGCAGAGCAATAAAACCTTTAATCCCAAATGCTACTATCAAGAAAGATGACAACATAGTGAGGCCACAAAGAAGGAGGGAATTTCAGGATGAAGAATGGGACTACAGTGAGCTACTGCTTTCTTGCTCACTCCCCCAAGTCAGTTAAAACCAAGCAGAAATCCCTACCTGCACACACACCCTGGCCATTAGGTTTAGCTTTTCAACCCACCTCTCTTATTTGCTGGATCTAGTTTGAGACACTGACAATTTCCCAGCCATGTTTTCCCTCTCCATCTGTATAATTATTCAGGCTACTAGATGCATGTGGTATAGATATACCTAGTCTTGTAATTATTAAATACTTAAACATATCCTCTTCACTATTCCTATTTTTTTTCCTGCAAAGGGATTGACATATAGAACTTTCTGAAATTTAAATTTACAATCAGTTTAGATTCTGGTGCTTTAAGATGAAAAACCTTAAGTACATTGAAAATTCTGTCCTCCCATCTCTCTACAACTACAGCTATGAGGAGTGTTTACTCATGGAGAGGAATCCACATGCATCCTGGAACTTGCAATGACAATAGAAATTAAATACATCTCAAAATAGGTCATTCAGGAAGTGCCCATTATTTTATTTTAAACAATCAAACAGACAAACACCACTGCCCCACCAAAGGCAAGTCAACAACAACCACACCAAAAATCAAAATGCAACAAAAAAAAACCCCCAAACTACTAAAATGTTTTCAGATCCTAAATAGAATTCTTTGTTTTGCTGACAGTTCAGAGTAGCTGGGTGGCAATAACCAGTGTATCCAGCTTGCTGCAGCCTACAACACTAGACCCATTTTCTATGTGAGGACACTGAAGAATACATCAGATTTATAGTGCTTTGAAAGCACACACAGGAGACTTTCAATTACCAAGGCCCCAAAGGAGATATAATTGGTTTCAGAATTTATGTGCAATAAATCCTTCTGCTTGGTTATTTGTTAATAAGTTCTGTTGATAATACTTTGCAGTGCCTTTAGTGCCTCCTCTGTGTGTTGTGGCAATGGAAGTCCAAGTTTTGTGTGTTGGACAGCTGGGGCATCAGTAACCCTGCAAACTTAGGTATGAAAAGGGTAATATCTCATGCTGAGGCCAGAAGATAGTGGTCGGGGGGTCAGAAAAAGTCCTGCATCTCTGCACCTTTCTGCTGTGCCATGGTCTATACAAATGGTGAGGCAAAGGATAAGGTGTTTCTTATTTTGGGAAGGCATGTGAGTAGGCAGTGTTAGAAACATCCAGCTGTAGGAGGAATGGCTTGTTTTTCTGATTTGCTCGTATTTCTACTGACTAGCAAAGTAGATCTGTAAAGCAAGTCACATTTTTGCACCCCTATATCTGTTCTACCACTCAGTCTCCATGAACTTCTCCAAGTCCATCTCACGAGTAACAGCTCTCCATGAACTCTTGCAAGGTGAGTCCATCCCACAGGCAGCAGGGGGTTGTAGCATTCACATTTTCTCCCTCTTAAGATTTTTTCATGGGAGAGGGCATGTCCTTCATAATACCCCAATAAGGTCTCACAGGTCTTACTTGGAGAGACTATTTCCCTAATATACCTTCTGCAAAGACGAAATTTCTGCTGATTCCCTTCCCTTTTTCATAGAGAAGCACAGAGAAAAAAAAGAGAAAACAACTCCTATCTCTACTCCTTATTTTCCCCCATGTAAAATGTGTTTAGAGATTGTTTACCTAGGGTAATTATTTGATTAAATTCTAGTAAAGATTGTTTAGGCCTAATGGCCAATCAAATCCAACTGTATCTCAACTCTTGAGAGAGGGTCATGAACTTATTAGTAATTAAATATAGTAAGTTAGAAAGTAAGTATATAATTTAATATCTCTTAAATAGTATATTAATATATTATAGTAGAGTTATAATAAAACAATCATTCAACCTTCTAATCTAGAATCAAACATCAATCATTTCTTCCCATCTAGAGTTCACCTACATTTATGATAGTGGATACCTTAAGTGTCTTAACACCTGGTGTCTCCCAGACACTGTTAGTGTGTCCAAGCACACCTGTCCCCTCCCAAAGACATTCTGAACCCCAGGAGAACAAACAGTGATGTTCACATGTCACTGAGCCCCCCAGGTGGGGTGAAGAGCACACAGGTCATTCTCTGGCTGCTCCCTCTGTAAGGGTTAGACAGAGCCACTATCACAGAACAAAACCATAGCAATCACAGGTAATTTCCAGGTGAAGAATGCTGTGGTTCATCATCATCATTGCATCAGCAGGGAATCCCCTTGAGGATCAGATGTGAGCAGAACACAATTAAATTACAAGGAAATCCTTTACCCAAACAAGGGTTTAGTTTAAGGTTGGTTTAAAAAAAAAAGTGCAATGAATTGTAAGATTACATTCAAAAATGTTTGCCTGAAAGCTGATTCCACAGAGGTTTTGATTATCATCTGTTACCAAATCAATTCTTATTTGTTATCTTTTATGCCTATAGCATGCCCTTGCCAAATTTAGACTGGAAGATCACTAATATTTTATAAGAAGATATGACAGGGCAGGCAAAAACTGGATTTTTATGGTGAGTTACAGCCTTAAAACATTGGAAAATAAATGGATGATATAACCCTACCACTGCACATCTATCACTGCCACCCAGCCTAGGAAAAGGATCTCAGTGCCTTGACATTGTTCCCTGCAGCTCTCTTTCTCCAAACAGCCCTGTGTGCAACAGGAACCATACTCACTGATAAAACAGCAAGAATTTGACTGTTCAGAATCCAATTTATAGCTGCCAGTAGTGCTCTTTCACTAGTGAATCTTTTGTTTCACTTATGTTGGAAAGGGAAAAAAATCATCAGCTTCCTGTGCTGCAAGGTACATCTGTGAAAGACGGAAGGGAAGGGAAGGGAAGGGAAGGGAAGGGAAGGGAATCAGCAGAAATTTCGTCTTTGCAGAAGGTATATTAGGGAAATAGTCTCTCCAAATAAGACCTGTGAGACCTTACTGGGGTATTACAAAGGACATGCCCCCTCCCATTGCCCAGCTGTGTGGGGTCCCTTATTCTCCTTTGCCCATTCATTTTTAGAAGTGACATATGGTAGCAGTCACAGACTCTCCTTCAGTATCGAATGCTACTTTTCCTTTGGTCCTAGAGACACATATTTTGAATTTGCTTCCCATATATAACTGAAATGTCATCTGCCACTTCGGTGTGAATTGGGCTGGAAAGACAGCCTTCAATCTCACCAGTGCCAATGGAAAGGGAAGGAGGAAGTGCACAAGGCTCCCATCAAAAGACTCTCATACCACTCCTCTTAGTGCAGCTTTGCAATACATTTGGAGATGAGCTGGAGATGAGACAGAAAGGTCCTGACAGGATTTTTCTTCAGCCCAGAGATGAGACGGTCTCAGAGACCTGTTTCTGAGCTGGTAACAAGAGAGCCTTGTTGTCATAGGTATGAACATTAGCAATGGCAAAGGCTCACAAGGGCCTAAGCCAGATCCAGTGATCATGTTGTTCAGCTGTACCAGCTGACTTCTTCAAACAAAACCTGAGCCGCCTCCAATACTTGGTCAAAAAAGGGCACAGGAAGAAGATAAAATGAATCTTACTTAAGTAAAGTAGAATGTAAAGAAAACAAACCCTGAAAGTTTAGTCAACACAAAGGAGAGGGTTTTTTCTGGACAGTTGTCAAATCCTGATCCTCTTTCACAGCTACAGCTGCAAAGGAATTGCTGGGTGCTCTGACCTGTGCCCTGAACCACATCAGTGGGCATTGCTCGCAGCGTGTGCCTCCAGCACCTGGACCAAGCTGATCTGCAGGAAGGTGAAGTTTAATCCTCTGTCTAATGAGCTGAAACAGCAGAGTGCTCCATTTCCTTCAGCCATAATCCAATTTCCACATACGGAATAATCCACTTCACCTTCAGACAATAATTTTATCCATCAAGGGTAAAAGAATAAAGCAGATTATCACTTTACTGAATGAAACAACCTATTGATCCCTAAAAAAACCCATGTCCACATGTGGCTCTAGCTATTGGCTGCTAACAGAGAATGACTCTTTGTCACTGTTCCTGTCCTTTAATGCATGTCTATATTCCTGCTCCACTGTGATGTCACTGTCACATATTTTCCAGGTTCCCTTTTAATCTTATTGTCAAGAAAGAAGCTTGATCACAACCCCCTAAAGTAGATTCTGGCTCCTCACTCAGCAGAGATCAGGATGTTGCTGTATCTAGTTTTGCTCAAGACAACTGGCAGAACTTTGTTTACATATTGGCTAAGAAGCTCAGAACCCACCCCGGATGTCTGAGGTTAAGGATGGAGTGAGTCAGTGCTCACAACTAACAAGATTATTTTATCCACCTGCCATTCTCAAGGTGCAGACAATGAGAAGACCAGATTGCTGTGTGTCCTGGAGTTTATCTACTGCTGTGGTATAGAATTTGTAGTGCACATCAGAGATTAATTAGAATAAAACAGAGGCACTCCTACCCTCCTTTTGCAGAACAGGATATATCACTAGGGTGTGGGGAGTGATCCAGGACCTTCCCCTTCACAGAGTGACAATGGTTTTGCAACTTCAAAGAACGATCTCCAAGAGACTTTGCTACAATTGCTACAGCAATTAAGACAAGAGGCTGCACCACAGTTTTCTTGGAAACAAATGTGGACACATTTGTGGGGTGTGCTTTAAGGTGTCCAGGGAGAGCTACATCTAGGCTGGTTCAGGCATTGCTTCTAGATATACATCTAGGTATACATCTGGATGTATACCATGGTTTTAAAATCCATACAATACTTCTCCTTTGTGTATAACAGCATGAGTGCAAGAAACAGGTCACTGAACTTTGATTAAAAGAGAGCATAAAACACATTAAACTCGGTTTGGGGAGCTTTGGCATGAAAGTCTGTCACACAGTTGTTCAGATTCTTGCACCAAGTCTCAGCTGTTGATCAGAAAGTCACTGTGTTATTTTAAAACAGTTAATCTACGTCCTTTGAAGGGAGGGAATGACTCATAAGCTTGGTCTGGGCTCTATTGCTACCTAGTATGAAATTTTTTAATATTGAAACAGCCCATAAGTTCTAGACAGGATGGCTGGAGATAGACTGAATCATGAACAGATATACAGAGATATGAGCTGCACATATGTACACATACTGGTATTTTTTCTTCTATAATGCTCATTACTTCAGTATCAAAGCCTGCATTTGCTTAGCAGCAATTCAAAGACCTGGAAGATCTTTGAAGGAAGCAGGGAAGAGGATTTAAGAAACTCCATTGCTGGAGGACATGGAGAGAGTTGGTTCCAGTCACCTACTTCTCATAGGAAGGAGCATGAGTAGCATCATCTTAATAATGAACCTATATAGTTTGCATTTTATATTAGTAAAATTACACTGCAGTTGGAATAACTTAACCCTGTCCTGATCCAGTGTCGGTATGCATGAGCAGGGTGGCACACCAACTTAAATAACAAGTGAGAAATAACTCCTCACTCCATGTGCCTTTTCCTTTTCACATAGGAACCTGGTCCACACAGAGTCAGCTGGGCCCAAAGCAGCAGTGGAGGAAACCCTGGCAAGAGTTGCAAGTGGAAGATTAGATTTAATTGAACGACATTTTGATTCGTAAAGATCACACAGATGGAGAAGCCTGATTTAAAGGAAAGCTAAAGGTCATGCACTACTTAGGCAGCAGTGGAATTTGTCCATCCTGCTAACTCTAAAAATAAACTTTTAAGAATGTAATAAAATTGGACTTAGGACTAGAGGCATTTTGTATATTTTGAAATGCTTATGTATGAGCCATGTGGGACAGATGTGCCTAATGAAGGGAACAGGGAATTTGCATAGTGATTAAAAACATGGGCATGAACACTGTAAGTCTGCAAGATGGAAAACACATTGCTGTCCCACGTTCACCTATAAACTAAGACAATGATTTCACTGCCCCTGATTTGGGACCTCTCAGCAGCAGATCAGCAGCAATATTTGTAACCTTTGAGTAGTGGGTGCATATGGGATAATGAAAAAATTTAGTCTTCCACCCACAAAGGACAATATATGACCCCACATCAGTTTCAATTAGTGTTAACAGGAAAGGCAAGCCCTTCTGAAAACCTGGCTCAGGAATATTGATTTCTCTATAATGGGTAATGACTATGAAAGGGTGGGAATTCAGCTGGAGAGCAGACTCAGAGCACTGCTCAACTCGTGACTGAAGTGGATGTTTTAAGCCTAGTGGGCCACAAGCCCTGGCAAGTCAAGGCAGAACCCTGAATGAGGAAGAAAAAGGTGTGCTTGGTATGCTTTGAAGAAATGTGATTGTTGCTAGTTTTAGCTATAGCTGAAAAGGGATATATTGAGCTTTTGGAATCAATAAAATTGGCTTCATGCATCCAAACCATGGAGTCCATGTCTCTCTATCAATCGCCAACATGAAAGAGCTCAGAGCTCACAGAATTAAAACAGCTCTTTTTCTAAGAGAAATATTTACAAAGTTTCTGCAGCTTTTAAGTCATGCATGCATTGAGTGACAGTATGGATATCTCTATTTCTCATGCCTACTAATCTTGCTTGCCTCCTTCTGAGTCCCAAGATTATTACCAAAGGCATCAATGACACAAGATTTGGTGGGAGAATTGCCTGAGCCACCAGTGCAGGTGACACATAAGTGCCACCTACCTCCTTGTAGGTCCTGTAGGTGATGAAAAAGTAGGAGAGCTTAAAGCAATTCTCACTGTCATGATAAAATACGAAGCAGTCATCACACACAGTACAATCCTTCCTTGAAGGTTATCAATCCAATGTGCTATTTTGAGAAGACCAGCTGCTACAGAGAAACATTAGATATATTATATCATCAGAACAGACTTCCACCCTAAGGGAGGCATATTGTTACCAGTTCTTTGAGGAAAGAATAGCTTAATGCAAAAATAAATACTCTAAGGCCTTTTAATATACAAGCATGAAATGAGGCTTCATCCTACAATACTCCAAGTAAACACCAAGCCATTTTTATTCCCTGTGCCCTCCAGTGAGAGCTGAGGGCCTCAGTTTCCTTGAGGAGCTTGGTGTGCATACAGAGGAAGGTTGCCAATGTGAGGACGGACATGAATTCAAAACTGAATTTTGTTTCTCAGAGGCAGAACTTTTCCTACATGAGTAGGATTTACCCTGGTCATGATTTGAAACCCAGAAAGCAAATGCCAGTGAGATAAACTGGGAAGTGCTGTCTTTCAGTGGGACTTGCACACATCACTGTGGGAAGAAGGGTGATATTTTGAGTGGCATAAAACTGCCTACAGACCTCAAATATACTTATTTTTCATTGCATTATAATTTGTCTATAGCTGTTCAATTCAAGGACTCACTTCACCATGCATGAGAACAGAGAAGTATAAATCAGACTGCTTCAGGAGCAGGTTTGATGTGAAACTATGCTTGAGATCTGGGCAACAGAAAAGATGGCTTCTTAAAGCAATTGCAAGTACTTAGAAACTATCCAAAGGAGAGAATTTTTACTGGTGAGTGTGGGTTTGCTGCATGACAACCTTATTGTGGGTCTTTCTGTGCAGAGCCCAGGTATTCAGTGAAATGCAGATGTTCATGAAAACATCTGGCATCTGAGAAGAAATCTGCAGTAATCTGAGGCAGGGGATCAGCCCAGTGGGTCTTCTCTATGCCCCTGTGACTCTGAACACACAAAGCTCCCTTTCACTGCGTCTGATCTTTGCTATGAACCTCACAAGGACATCAATCTGGTGGCAAGCAAGAGATTGGAAGGCTTCCAGATTCAGAAATCATGGTTTTCATCCTGGCAGGAGCCAAACACAGTAAAAGCAGGCCCAAAGAAATTATAGCCAACAGGAAATTCCGATCATCCTTTGGCTATATCTATCAGTTCCTCAGGGTCATAACCCAAACCCTTGTGTGTATGTAACAACTCTAGTTGTCATCTTCCAAATAATTAGCATAGAAAGGATTTATGTGTTTTGCTAATTATGGGGACTAGCATTTCATGATAAGCATTTTGTAAGCTCTTAGACTTCTAACTAGCAAATTCAGAACTGAATTTAAGTTAATTCAAGAATGAAGGTTCCTTATATGGTCAAATTGTTTTAGGGTCTGTGTCTGTCTGATTTTAATACAAACGACTCCCTTTGGATTTTGCTCTCAGTGAGACTTTTAGTGCCAGAATCACAAGAGAGTCTAAGGAATTCAGAGGGTGAACTCCTCAGTCTGTTCTGTGAACAGTGTCCCTACAAACACACAAAAGGAACGTAGAATGGAAAAGTAAGATGCATTCCTGTCTTCACCACTCATTAGTGCTGCTTTGGGGTGAGAATAGCACCTCACCTGTGCTATGCCAGAGCAAGGTGTGAAGCAATTAACAAGAAAGGTCTTCTTATAAAATAGGGCCATCCCATCTCCTTGCTAACAGCTCCCCAAAAATCTCTTCCCCTGGACTCATTGCTTGGGAGCATGTCCTGCATATACAAGCACAGCAACTGGCAACCTATTTACTTGGGACTGGCCACTCAATCTCCTTTTCCCTCTACTTTCCCACCTTCGTTCCTCTCTACACCAGTCATATCCTTCCCTTTCCCTGCCTTTGGTTTCTCCCCCAGCCTATCCCATACCAGGTCTTGTGGAATCCCCAGCTGCTCTTCCTCCACATCCTATCATGTGTCCCATACCCAGGCAGGATGCCTCTCCCAGCTGTGAGGTGAGCTGGGGAGCTGTTTCCCCTGGGAAGGGTGTTACCTCCTCCCCATGAAGCTGAGGCTCTCCTGGGACAGCCCCTGCCCAGTTTAGAGTCTTGTGTCTCTGACTGGGATACTGTGGTTCCAGGGCTTGTCCTTCTGTCTGTGTGTGTGTTGATGAGCCCTCAATCACACAACATAATAGAGTTCTTCCAAAATACATCACATCAGATGAAAGAAGGTCTTGAGGACAACCCTCTGGCTCTGCATCTGTGTCTTGCAGGTTTTCTGTATGGCTTTGAATAAAACACTTTCCTGGTCTGTACCATGGGACATAGCACACTGGGTGAAGTGGAGGAGGGTGATGATGTTGAACACTTTTTTAATGGTTGTGAGATACTGCCAAAGACTTGGTTGAGAAAAGGTTTAAAGAAGGGAACACATAGGGCTGTGCTTCAACCAGACTATGTTAGAAACAAAAAGGGAAGAGAGAAACATGACTGTTCTGAGAGAAGGATACTTCATGGGCACTTGGGACATCCATATTAATTTAAGGAGCACTGGAAAATCTTGGCTGTATGGAAGTGATCTGCACTCTCTGCATCATGGAATAAGCCTCCATGGGGAAATGGGACGGGAGAAAACCAGAACTCTGGACTTCTGCTACCTTGTGTTACCACACATCCTTCATCCCATACTGCACAACTTCCAGTGCCAGCCTTGCTGCCCTAGCGGGCTGTAGTCTGTCCATCTTCCTCATCTGGGACATTAAATGCAGGTATTGATGCTTGTTTCTTCTTCTCCCTTGAGGCCAAGGTAAAGCACTACTACAGTTGCTGAATTCATCACTTCGTGCAAACTACATTTTTATGACAGCAAATCTATATAACTTTTCCACGTCCATTTACTCTGTTGTTCAGCTGTCAAGAAAAGGCAGCCCATCAAGTCCTTGCCAAAGGGCACAGCAGCTGCCTCTTTCCCTGGCTCAGTAGGATCCTCTGCCCTACATGAAGCCAGACACTGGAGCAGAAGCATCCTTGAGATTTTTCCTCGAAGATGCAAAAGAACAACCCCGAAGCCCCAGATCTCTATTCTAATAAATGATTTGGGTTATTTCCTCTCAGCAGTTCATCTTTAACTTTTGACAAGCAGTCTGGTCCCCCTTTATATTTCCTGTTTTCCATAAGCCATAAACATGCATAAAACAGGAAAAATAAAAGGAATGGAAGATAAGTCCCAAGAACAGGTACCAATGTGAGGAAGGGAAAATCTTGGTCTATCTGTGCCTTGTTATCAGTCATGAGATAATGACAAAACATCACTGTGAAAACAGGCTTTGAGTCTAATGTAGTCTTTATAGGGCAATGGAAATAAAAGTTGCCCCAGAATAGAAACCTGAGATTGCCTGATAGGTTTAGATTGAAAAGAGGTCTGGTGGATCTCATATTACACTGAAGACACTTCTGTTCCTAGAGGATTCACAATACCCTAGAAGATTTTCTAATTTCTGTAGCTGTTGGTCACTTTGGTCTTTCCATACCATAACAGAAGAAAAATATGGATTAGTGTTTTAAATTGAGTACAACCAGAAGAAAATAAGGATGATGCAGTTTGTAGAACTGAGTTTTGTTAGAAAATGCTGATTTGAAATATCCATGGGAATGTATTCATTGCAGCAATCTTCCATTAAACTCTAAACTTGCATGGTACCTTTGAGTTTGGAAGCCATAGGAGGTCCCAAGGCTCTCTACTCTACTATTAGGTATCAGGGTCTGTAACCAAGTATGAGTTCCCAAGTAGTTCCAAATCCTTAAAAACTTCATCCTGGATTTTGGTACCATCTCCAGTTCTATCATAAAAGTTTGGAAATCATGGGCACCCCAGGCTGACAGGGGATTTTCAGACCTTCTGTGTTATCTGAGGTGGATGGAGGCATCTGGAAACTAAGAGACAATATTCCAGTGGGAAAGATCAGCAGCAAAATCCAATCGGGCTGAAGTTGATTAACTTGAGCATTACCCTAATATTTACATTTTTTATGAGGCATAACATCACTGGACCCTACATTGCTAAATCCATCCCATGCACAGATTTGAGTTATTTGAAACAGTTAATTTTAATTAGAATTCAGTAAGCATATCTTCACAATTTTTCTAGTACCGCTTCAAGAGAGAAGATGCGGGCAGGACAGTAGATGTTTGGTTGTGGAGTGAAAACCAACAGATGTGACCCAGCAGGCTGCTGATCCCTTTTTCCACTCCTTGTTATCTTGCCCATGTCTCACAGCTCAGCAAAGAAATTCCACATGGATGGAATGAGGCAGAATTTTACTGGTGGCCAAATCTCTTCTTATGCAGTGAAGAAGACTCAGACACAGCTTTTTAAAGTCATTTTTCCAGTGAAAGTTTAATACCTAAACATCCTGAAAATTTGTCCTAAGCTAGTGTGAAAAATGAGCCTTAGTCAACCCAAGTGTTACCTTTGGCTTGCTGCAGCATACAAGGGAATAGTTGTAGGTTCCAGTTTTAAACAAAACAATACAGGAGTCCCCAAACCTCAGCTCTGCTCATAGTGTCCTCTTTACTCCTGGGCTTCCCATTCCGCCCATTTTCATGATTAATTTTCTCCACCCACGTCACAGCAGCAGCACCTCAGGTGTTGGGAGGAAGCACATTTCCACAAAGGCTACACAGCACTGAAGGATGACAGCCCTTGCTGTCTAAGACCAAACAGGAGTGTGGAGGCTCAGTGGGCTGGGACAGTCAGACCCTTCCCTAAAGCCCTTGTGATTAATGAAAAAATTGAAAAGTGTGCAAGCATGGATTTTGTTCTTGTTGTTGTTGCTGCTGCTCTTTTTGTTTGGCTGTTTTTTAGTGGTTTTGGTTCTTTGTACTTCATCTTGGATTTGCAGTTATGGTGACCCATGAGCAATGCAGCACCACCATGCTAGGACACTCCATCCTTTCCCTCTTCCATCCCCTCCTTGTAACTGTTCATCACAAAAAGCTCATCTCTACACCCACAGGAGGCACAAGGGATGTGGAGGAGTCCCCAGTACCCCAGTCAGAGGCAGGAACACCTGCCAGGGCTGTCCAAAAGGAGCTTTGGCTCCATAGAGTGGCACCCCTGCTGTGGGCAGCACCTCTCTGGGTCTCCTCATGGATTGAGGAGAGTCTCTGCATGGGCAGGCATGGGAACAACATCTTTGGATTGTGCAAGGCTTGTTAAGGGGTGGTGAGGGGGGTAACCAAAGGCACGGAAAAGAAAGCATTAGCAAGGATTAGGGAGGAACAAGCATTGGAAAATAGAGGGATACAGGGAGAAAGTGGCTGGTCAAGTGTAAACAGGTTGCTGGACACTATGCTTGCCTGGCCATGCTCTGTGCCTCATGAATATTATCTGTCCTGTCTTCTCAATAAACTCCACTTCAAACCTCATTTAAACCCCCTTTTTCTGTGTGAGAGACTCTCTGCTTGTATATGGGGACAGCTCCAAGTGCAGCAACTGGAACAGGACCAGGAGCCATGGGATCCCCGTGTTGGGGTGCAGGGGTCAGAGTCTGTGGTCACCAGGGAAGCTGGACCTGGACCAGCCAGGGAGTAGGTGACATGGCCTGGGAGCAAAGGGGTCAGCAAGCCTCTGAGGTCAAGACCAAAGGAGGCTGAAGAGGCCAGGGGAGTCCCAGAGAGCTTTCTGTGTGAGCAAGTTGGTCTGTGATAACAACTGAACTGGGGCTGTGATCCCAGGGATTGGTGTCTCCAAGTGCCAGCATTGGTGCTTCCTGTGTTCATGTGTGCTCTCTGTGTGCCTGTAACCTGAGCGTCCAGGATTTATGTATGTGTGTAAATATGTGATGTGTAAATGTGCCCTCTGTGTGTGCATGTGCCTGCAGGGAGTGTGTGCCCAGGGATGCTGCTGGGACCTGGGGCACGGAGCTGTGCCAGACTCTCCTCCCCCTGCCTGCTGGATCCAGCCTCCCCCAGCAGCAGCCACTACCACTGCCATGACACCTCTAGGCACAGATGGGAAATGATTTCCAACTCTGTCAGCCCAACATCACTGCCTCAGCAGAAAGCCACGGAAAGAAGGAAAGGGAGAGCACAGCTATAAACCCCAGGATGCCATAGCAGCTGTATCCATCAGCCCTGAGTCTGTCTGATCTGTGGATTCCAGAGCCCCTCTTCCCTTCTTCTTTCCTCCTTTTGCATCCCACCAGTCTCCTCTCTTCTGAAGGGAAAATGTGTAATTACTCCTCAAATCTATCCAACATTTTGCTGCCTCCCTCCTTCCTGCCTTCTCAAGCCTAATCTGTGATCAAATCCACCCACCAAAGTCAAGTGTCTTTCCAGGGATGAACTTTCACACAATCTTGGGAGCAGCTTTCTAGTTTTGTGGTAGGTGAGAATAAAAAATTAATGGTTTTTTTTTTCTGTGTAGAAGCATCAGTCACGCATTGTATGTACACTAAATTCACAGGGTCATAGAAATTAGAGACTGGAGAGCCCAGGGGAGAGAGCTGCTCCAACTAAGGAGCTGTGCAAAATTGTACTCTGCATTGCATTAAGCTGAAGAAGGTCTTTGAGCATTCCTGAACTGTCATGTCATCCTTGTTTTCTTGTCACCTTCTTCCTGAAACACAGGTGTGGGCATTGTCTTTCCCAGAGAAAGTAGCTTATTAATTTTAATGAGCAAGGAAGATGTATGCTGTTGAGGAACAAGCTCAAATTAAAATATTATTATTATGCAATCAAATATGGGCCTTTCACAGTGACATTTAAAGAGCCAAGACCTTATTTTTAGTTAAAACCTGCACTAAGCTGGCTTACGATCCATCAGCATCCTGTCTGAGGATCTGACCCAGATTAGATTTATTTGATTCTATTCTCAGGCTATTATGTACTCTCCCATTATGGATCGAGTCTTAATGCCAATCAAATGGCATTGGAAAACCTCCAAATGGCTTCAGCTGAGTGGGAATGGCCCTGTTCAGACCATGTGCTTAAGGTCAGTGTCTGCTCTCAGGTATAAATCCAGCAGAATGTCACTGAAATCAATTGAGATATAGCTGATTTATAGAGATGACATTGGCAGTAGCAATTGACTGCCTCCAAGAACCTGTCTGTGGCCTCAACTCAGCCCTGAGCTCTCAGGATGCTCACACAGGTGCTGAAGTCAATGCACTAGAGGACCTGCTGTCTAGTTATCTTCTGACTCTCCTTTGAGCTCTTTTGGTTTAATTTTCTGAAAAAAGAGACATTGGGTGCACTGATTCTGGGGTGGAACATCATGATGTGATTGAAAAATGTCAGGTTTGCTGTAAATTCGTTGTCATATGTTTGTCTGTCTCTGTGCAAGCAGGAGCAACAGGAAGAAAGTGTTCTCCTTTCCTCTGCCACATCAGCTGAGGGGCAGCTGAAACATCCCCGAATTTTGGTGTGGAAACCAGGACTTGCCCTGTGCTGCTCCCACCATCCCACATCCTCATTTAGCCCCTGCAGAGATCCTGGAGATGCCCTCAGAAATTCCCTCTCTTGATGATGCCTCCTCCAGACTTCCCAGCGTGGGGTGTGACTTTGCTGCTCACCTTGTTCACGTCCTGAATTCACCCCCATTTTGTGGATTTAAAAGTTCAGCAAAAGGGCAGCCCCATGCAAAGATTTAGAGGGTTCCTAAGATATGGCTGCAACAAATCTTTTACTCCCACTCCAAGCAGAAGAGGTCTGGAGATGAGAAGAAATGCACAAGGAGGAAGAAAAAACCATTCTCATTAGCAGTGACTTGCTGACGATGTGGTTTCTCTGTCAAAACCTGTGACCTGAATTATCACTGCCTGTGCTGCTGGAGGGTTTATTGGAAAATGGATAGCTTTGCAGGGAAAAGAAATCAGGCTGGTGGACATGACATTTTTTTAAATAAAAGAAAACAAACCCACTTCCTTATGTTGCATATAAGCAAAGAGGACATGATCAGAATACTCCTGATGATGAATCAGGCTGCAGAGATCATCTGGTCCATGTGAATCACAGGTCAGGGATGTTCCAAACTACCTTTGTGCCCTCTGCAGCTAAAGCCCCCCAAAATGCATTCTCCAACCTGTAGTTATTTAGATACTGATTGAGTTTCCAATAAGCTGAAAAAAACTCCCAGCCAACATGTAAAAGAATGTCATGGCTGAGGGCTGTCCTCACACCATCTCCCATTTTGTATGAACATCATCCCACTGGAGTTCTGCAGCTAGCAGGGGCTTAAGGCTTCTGGCAGTCTGAAGCCCTCACTCAGATGACATTCCCAAATCACTGTCAAAATATCAGGGGTGGAGGAACTTCTTGGGCAGCTGTGAGCATGATAGGTGTATCCTGCCCCACTTCTGGATGAATGCATTGCCAGGAGGACAGTAGCTCAGATATAGAATCCTTTTGGTGGTCTGAAGGACAGACTTGTGTAAGCTCCTGGGGAGCTCAAATACAAAAACAAGACAACACAGGGTGGCCAACAAGGCCAAGTGCAAGGTCCTGCACACGAGTAAAGGCAATCCCAAGCACAAACACAGGCTGGGAGAAGCATGGATTGAGAGCAGCTCTGAGGTGAAGGGCTTGGATGTGTTGATTGCTGGAAAGCTTGGTGACCTGGCAATGTGCTCCAGCAGCCCAGGAAACCAACCGTGCCCTGGTCTGCGTCCCAAGCCATGTAAGCAACAGGTCGAGGGAGATGATTTTCTCCTTCTACTCTGCTCTGGTGAGACCCCACCTGCAGTGCTGCATCCAGCTCTGGGGTCCCCAACAGAAGAAGGGTGTGGACTTCTTGGAGTGAGTCCAGAGGGTGAAGATCAGGGGCTGAAGCTCCTCTGCTATGGATAAAGGCTGATAAAGTTGGGGCTGTTCAGCCTGAATATGAGAAGGCTCTCAAGGGACATTAAAACACCTACCAGTAACTAAAGGAGGCCTAGAAGAGAGGTGAAGAGGGACTTTTTCCACGGGTAGATGGACATAGGACAAGCAGCAATGTCTTTAATCTAAAGGACAATAGGTTAAATTAGATATTATGAAGAAATTCTTCCCTGTGAGGGTGGTAAGGCACTGGAACAAGTTGCCCAGAGAAGTTGTGGATGCCCCATCTCTGGAACCTCTGCCATCTTCAGAATATTTATTATTTATGCCGATACTTCTGCTCATCTTCATTCTTTTCAATGTTGTGGTGGGTTGACTCTGGCTGAACACCAGGTGCCCACTCTATCACTCCCCCTTCTCAGCAGAGGGAAAATAAGATGGAAAATAACTTATAGGTTGAGATAAGGCAATTTACTAAAGCGAAAGGAAAAGTTTACATGCACTAAAGCAAAGAGAAAAAATAATTGTATTCTCTACTTCCCACCAGCAAGTGATGTTCAGTCACTTCTCAGGAAGCCAGACTTCAGCATGGGTGGCAGTTTTTCCAGACAGCAAATATTGGAAATAACAACAGCACCCTGTTTTTCCGCCTTTTCTTAGCTTTTATATCAGAGCTGATTTTGCACGGTATGGAATATTCCTGTGGTTAATTTGGGTCAACTGGCCTGCTTGTGTCCCTTCCCAGGATCTTGCCCACTCCTAGCCCCTTGATGGGGGGATTCTGGGCAGACAGTGCTGATGCTGTGCCAGCTCTGCTCTGCAGGAGTCAAACCTGGTAACTGCTTAGTTAGTTAGTCAAAGTCGTAACTGCTGTGTTACGAACACCTTTCCAGCTATCAATGCCCAGCAGAGCACCGTGAGGGCTGCCATGGGAAAATGAACTCAATCTCAGACAGACCCAATAAAAATGCTTTTCTTCTTTCTCACTCCAGAGTTCCTGGATTAGTCAGATTCTCCTTCTTTATAACACTTCTGCAAACATGTGACTAAAGGGGAAGTCAACACCCTGCAGACACAGATGAATTTAGGCAGTCAGAGTGGCCAACAAGCTGAGTGCTTGACTGCTCCCCTCCCAGTCAGGCTGTCTTTAAGTCAGCTTGGATGAACCAGATCTTTGTACCTGTGTTTGCCCCGGTGAGTATTTTTTGTTTCATTTTTTAAAGAATAGTAAGTGGGTTTTTGGCAACAAAATGAGGATCCTAGCCTGCATCAGGTAAGTTCTTGCTTTCCTCATAAAGAACAACATTCCATCTTTATCAATATGTAAAAGCTCCTAAACAAACATCACCAGTCAGGAGGGGAATACTCAAACCTGCTGATTTTTTCTATAGCAACTTCAGTTTTTGAAAATGTGCACATCACATTACTGTAGAAGCTTTTTCATACTTCTGGTTGGTCCTACATGGTTCAGTCTTGTGCTGTGTAGATATACCCAAGTCATGTCTGAAAATACCACATCAAATACAGAAAACAGCCTGATCATATTAACGGAATCTTCCAACCAGACATTCAGTCCTCCTGAAAAGCAGGATAAAAAGCCAGGGAAGCCTAGCTGCCTCATTCAGGACTGTTGCAGTTTCTTTGTGTGCTCCTGCACTGTTCTGCATAAATACTCCTTGACTTACAAGCTTCATTTATTTGCTGAAATTAATGCAACAGCATGCAGTTACTATGGTGATGTGGGCTCCCTGACTATCTTAGGCTAAATCCATACCCACATGTGAGCTGGTTCTTGCAGTGCCTGAAGTGTGGTGGCTCTGGAATACAACCAGACTGGAAGCCAACATGTAGGAAAGGCTGGGTGATCAGGAAATGTGGATATCACTGGCACAGAGACATTGGCTCTGCAGTAGCTATGGACTTTGTTTGGGTGTCTCCATGTCCCTACATGCTCCATGCATGGAGGGGACAAGCACAGATGACCTTTAATCTTTATGAAGAAAGCAATGGCACAATTTGTCTCCCAGCCTTGTTGCTCGTGTACTCTGTATGATGCTTTCCTTTTGCCAGGCTCCTGCCTTTAGAGACAGGAGATAAGGATAGTTCTGCCTTATTCTCTTGACTGCAAAAGGCAAGACTTCAAAAGTAGGTGGAATTCATGCACTGACAAGGTGCTCAAAGTCTCTGAAATATCTTGAATGCTGTGACATCCTCTGTTTCCAGGGCTTCAGGGCATTTCACAGATGCACAGTTCTTTCACTGGTCTTCTGCATAAAGGGCTCCATTTGTAATTACTAGAAGCAAGTAGGGAACTTCCAAGAGATGTAACAATTTCTCTGTGGCTGGGAAAAGGGTGCACTTAATCAAAGCTGTGGTTTGCTGTTGAATTACCCACTCAGCTGTTGATGGTGACTGGCTTTACCCTGCAGCTTGTTCGTGTTCCCCGGAGCCTTGGATACCTCTATGCTGCCATGAGGATTTTGTCTTGTTCAACCTTTTCTTCAGGAATAAATCTCTGTCCAGTGGTGTCTCAGTCAGCAGGTTTGTCTGCCTGGTGCAGCTCCCCACGGCACAAGTTGTGCTGTAACATACTCTGGAAAAGAACAAATTTGCTCAGATGTGCTATAACAAAGATGGTTTCCCTGCTAGGGTGGCACAGAAATGTTTGCTCTGCTGAGAGATTAAAGAACATCTGCAGAGTTTTCCACTGACAGGAATGTGTCACTTCACAGCCGGCTGTTTGCAGAAGTAGCCTGTCATTGCCCAAGCACCCTGTCTGCAGCTGTGTGGTGCCCAGGGAAGGAAAGAGAAGTGGGCTCATTGCACAGTCTTCCTGGCAGATGACTTACCTGCTGCTTGGAGCACTAATCAGTGTCAAAACAACAGGGTCTACCAGGCTGGAAACATATTTATGGGTAGATTTTGCAGTGTCTGTAGATGCAGAAATTTTGGTAAAATTAGGGAAAAAAAAGAAAAGGGGGGGAAAAAAGGAAGACTTGGGGATAAAGGGAATTTATTTGCCTAAGAAGCTAGGAATCTTAAAGCTCCCATTTTCTTAACTTTAAAAAGCACAACTGAGATCCATGTATTTGAGCTCTTTATCTATGGACTGTTATATCTTTGGATGTTCTTTCAGCTCCCACTGAGTCTGAAGCTCTTCAGGTGGTCTCCAACACCTGACACAGAGAGAGGAGAGGGCAGGAGAGGGCGGTGAGCTGCAGAGATAGTTCTCCATGGAGACCTGTGAGGCTGACAAAATGCTTATCCATGGGTATGGTGAAGAAGAAGAATGAGTGTCTCAAGCTGTTTCGATGCCTTCAGGGGCTACTTAAAACAGAGGCTAGGCAGTGTTAAAGGAATAAAGCAGGTATTTATTAAAAAGGCCTTCAAAGGATACCCCTTGGGCAGTACAAGACCCTGGCCAAGGCTACACCCAAGATGGACTCTGGGTCACGAGTTTTCACACTTTTAGAAGTTTTGGTCCATTTACATATTGGGTTAATTGTCCAATTGCAGCTTCAGGTTGTGAAGTCCCATCCTCTCAGATTACCCTCCTCAGTTTGCTGTTGTTTATACCTTTTGGGCCTGAAACTGCAATGATGTCCTTGGTTCTCAGGCTGGAAAAGGATTGTTTTGTCTGACTAAACTGTGAAGAGAACTTGCTAACAGTTTATATGAAGTTCAGAGTGATATACTGATGCAGTACAGAATCTGGAAAATATGAAAGCTAAAACTTAAGGCATCAGTTTCAAAGGTCTTTCCTGGAGATGGGAAAACCATGAGAAAGTGGAAAGACTGCAAAAAGAGGGGTTTCAACATATCAAGTTCTCTAGCAACATCAAGGCAACAACTTTAGAATAAATTTGCAGATTGTTTTAACCAGTCTACAGCAGCACAGCTATCATGCAACAACAATCCCCCTGGGACTGGCTCTGATGCATCTGAGCTTTCAGCTCTGTCACACCTCTGCATTTTGAGGAGAACTGTCTCCCATGAAACTTCCCTTTGCAGAGGACAGAACAGACCCAGCTAGTTAACATGCCATGCTCCCTCACACAGACTTTCCTCTTAGCCTTCCTTTTTTTTGTTTTTCTTGCAAGGAAAGAATTATTTTAATGCCATTTAAGCGGAAGGAATCTGGCTGCTGTTACTGTGTACTGTAATTCTGCTGCCCTTCTGGCACAGCATAGCCCTTCCCTCTCCATGGCAGCCAAAGGAAAAGGGGAGGGGAATGAGATCTGGGCTACACTGAGGTGATTATTTTAAAAAGCTCATTGAACAGACCATTTGGCAGTACAGATGTCACCTGCCATTAAAATGGGAAAGGAATTTGCTCTTTTCTCTAGCACATAGCAGTGGGTTTTGCCTCATTGAAATGTGATCCAGGTAACTGCCCCATTCAGGAGGTACTTCAAACCCATCAGTTTGGGAGTTACAACTCTGTTTGACTCCTTAGGTAAACAAAGACAATAAACTGTTCCCCAAAATAAATAGGAAGCAGAAGACTTGACCTCAAATATAAAAAACTTCCTGTGTAACCATGCAACACTTCTCTCCTTATCTCTGTGTGTCCACATTGTCTCCGTGTGATGTGCACAATCACCAGACCACATCACCAACACAGTCAGTTGGGTAGGTGTGGTTTTTGTGTTCACTGGCCAGTTCAGCTCACCCCACTTCATAGCCATGACAGTCAGAAATTAAATGGAAATCTCTTTTTTTAACATGTAGGAACTAGACTACCGCTAGCAAGAAAAGTAATTAAAACCCAGATCCAGGCAGTTGTAAGGCTTTTCAAGGGTGTGATGCTGGAGAAACTAAGGTCAGAGGATCCCTGAGTCACTGAAGGCTTAGATGCTAGCAGGCATTTTTGGCCAAAAGAGGGTAAATAATGGCTGTAAGGCCAGCAGGAGCCTTTGTGGTCATCTCTGCTGAGCTCCTGCATAAGGTGCAGCAGCGTTTCCTCAGTGCTTCCCACATCAAGCCCACAGCTCCAGCCTGAGCATGAGTCCCTTTAGAAGGGCACAGAGCCAGCCTAAATTCTCAGTCTTGGGTAAAGATATCAAAGGATTGATAACACCCCATTGCCCTCAAGAAAGAGATGTTAGAGGAGAAGCTTGGATTTGGCCTGGAAAACCTCTCATCCCACTGCTCTCATGTCCTAGCTAGGACTAACACCCTCCAGGCCCAAAACTTGGCCTGGCTGCTGCCTCAGAGGGCAGATGTTAGGCCTTGGGCTTGTTCAGAAGTTAAGCTGCTGGTTGATGGCTCTCAGCTGAGAGAAAAGGCTTCACACATGTCACAAACCCCAGCCCTAAGGAGCCAATTTTACTTTTTACTAAAAAGTAAAAGCTATTCCCAGCCCTAAGGAGCCAATCCTCTTGGAGGAGCATGCTCCAGAGGTGGTCTCTATCCCTCAGCACTGCTGAGGGGCAGCAGCTGATGGCCCCCTCTCACAGCTGCAAGGAGCTGAGTCTTTGTGTGGGTCACTGTCAGCATCAAAGGTGGGACAAAACCTCCTTGGTGTTCACTTTGACCTTCTGGTGAAGCTTTGCTCTCCTTTTTCTGAAAAGTTTCCTAGTCTCAGTGGGTGAGACAGTGTTAAAACCGGCATTCAAAGATGCTTAAGCACTGAGTGAAATATGAATCAGGACTCTCCCTCTGTCCCAAAGGCAGGTTTGGCTGGCAGCACACCTCCCCTGTTTGTGCTGTTTATTCATTGGCTTTGTTGTGATGAACTTTCACCTTACAAATATATTTACATTCACTTTTCAGACACTGTCTCTCATTAGATACAGTGAACCTGGAGTTGTACATGGCAGTATAAGGCAAGCTGTAACTCCAAAATACCCTACACCTTTGGATAGCACTTTGCATAAGGAATAATGCAAAAATCTTAGTTAAAGGTGAATTCAAGAGCTCCAAGGCAAAATCTGTTTGGGCTGCAGATGTGTGAGGTACTTACAACCTTGTGCTTTGTCTGGTTTCTGCTCTTTGACTTCTAACTGAGCATCTGAAGCCTCTCCATAGATCTTCAATATGCTGTGATCTGCAGGCACAGAACCCTGCCTGTTCCATGGGAGCTCCCTGCAGGGCTACCAGTTAGCCCACATGGCTCCCAAATGCACTCAAGAGATTCTCATTGATTTTAACAATAATGCAAAATTCAAAACAGGTGAATCATTTCCAAATCTCCAAATCAGTGTTAAAATAGCATTCAATATTGTAATTTTGGAAAGTTTTGGGTTGCGTTCTGGTCTCTGAACCTTCAGGGTGCATTCAGTACATGTTCCTAGCAAAATAGAAATAGTGTATATATAAATTAAAATACAGTTAATATTACATTTACATTTTATTTAAGTATTACTAGATAAACATTTAGGTACATAAATGTTAATATACTTCATCAAAGCTAGAAATATTATTTAGAAATACTATTTTTCTAAATTGTAAGATATTCCCATGTATTTTTTTTTCCTGTGATAGTGTTAATTTTCTTTATAGCAGCTCATATGGTGCTGCTGTGTTTTGGATTTGTTCTGAAAGCCAATGTTTTCATTACTGCTGAGCAGAGCTTACACAGAGTCCAGGGCTTTTCTGCTCCCCACCCCACCAGCAAGGAGGCTGGAGGGGAGCAAGGAGCTGGGAGGGGACACAGCAGGGACAGCTGACCCCAACTGACCTGTGAAAAACACATTCATGTTAAAAAGTTTAATAAAGGACAATAGGAGACAAGGATAATAGAGCAAAGGTTATTATGGCTGCATCTTGGCACTGAGCCAAGACCACCCTGTCACCTTCGGGGATACCCCTTAAATACCTTTCCCCTTACATCAGCCTGTTGCATATTCATAGACCCTTATGCATATCCATAGACTAGTTTACATTTTCCAGGAACTATTTTACATGGCTCCTCCTCTGGTCCACCTTTTTAGAGCATGAGTGTTTCTGGGCTGTGGTTTTGGCTCCTTCTCTTTATCACTTCCAGTTTGGGCCTTGGTCCTCACTGTCTTCATATGGTGAGTGCTGATAGTTGGCATATCTGTAGCAGGTGTCCTCATCCTGTGTTCATTGGATGTTATCCCATCCAAGCAGGCATTTTAACACAAGCATAGCTGTTTCACCATTATGTCTAAGCTTAATTAACAGCAGAAATACAAACTATATCTTTATAACAAAGTTACTTTAACACCACACATATAAAATCCATTTTAATGTTTGCAAAAAGCCAATATTATTATATGTATCTATAACATGACCCAAGGGATATTGCAGATCATTTGGGGTCACACTCAGTGTATAAAGCTGGGGGAGGAGAAGGAAGAAGGTACATTCAGAGTGGTGGTGTTTGTCTACCCAGGTAGGGAGATGGACCCCAGCTTTCCTGGGGATGGCTGAACACCTGCCTGCCCATGGGAAGTGGGGAATGAATTCCTTTGCTTGGGCATGCAGTTTTTGCTTTACCTGTTAAACTGTTTTTAACTCAACCCACGAATCTTCTCACTTTTTCCCTTCCCCTTCTCTCCCCTATCCCACATGAGGGGATGAGCTGACTATCAGGGTTAAACCACAACACCCTCAAAAAAACTATTTCCAGAAATGGGGGATTTCAGTGAAACAGCAACACTTCTGTGCACTGTTTGCTCAAATAGTGGCAGTGATTTTTCTCCCCTTCAGACTTTGTTAGGGATGAAGCCTTAGCACAGATCAGTTCTAGAACTGCCACACAAATATTGCTTGTTACATCCATAATTTGAATGCTGGGTATTCAGAAATGACAATTCAGCTTTCTAAAACTGAGCACTAAAAAGTAGAAGCTATTTCCAAAAGTCCATGAATAACTTGCTTATGCAATAACATCCACAAATCCAGTGTCAGAGTTAAACTTTGAATTCCACAGACTTTAACTTGCAGAAACACACTCAGCCTCTGCATATGCTACCTTGGGAGATGAAGATCCATCTGAAAAAGTCTATAAATTTGAAAAATAACTCTCATAAAAATGAATGTGATTTATGTAAGCACATTAAGGGGAAAATACCCTGAACAGTTGGTTTAAGTGCTCAGACTTCTTTAACTTAATATTTCCATATGGTTACATTGTAATTTTAGATTTTTTTTTTGTTGCTTCATACTCTTCTGTGTTAAATTTGAGAAACAAATCAAGGTACTGGCACAAAGAAATTAAGCAACAAAGATGTCTCCAAAGAGTGCTTGATTGTTCCCACATGAAGCAATGATTCTTTCTACAAATTCCCCTAATCCTCAAGGAAACATCATTCCAATTGTCACAGGGTTGTTTGTATGATTGTCTGTGAACAGACAATCATCAAAATTTTCTGATATAAAAAGCAGAAAAATAAGTGAAGAAATGAACAAACTACATTTATTTTTAAAAAAAAAAAAAAAGCAGGATCACATTAGCTAAGTAAAGATTAGTTTCAAAATGCCAGACATGGTTTGAATTCTTAGTAAATTGTTTCATGTTTTTAACACTGTCACATTTATCCCACAAGATTTTCACTTTTGCCTAGATTTTACTACCCCTGCAATGATCCACCACTAAAAATACTCAGTTTATGTGGAGCTCTCAAACTGGCTTATGTGCTGTTTTTAAACTACAGCTTCCAAAGGTCTTGCAAATGATTATTTAAACCAGCACAACACATTGTGTCAACCTTCTCAAACCAATGCAAGCCCACATTATATTGATTTAACTGAAGTTGATTCCTACCAACTAAAACTAAATGGATACAAATCACTTTTAGAGCAATGTGGAGCTGCAGGGGAGTGGTGTGATCTCACCTGCACATCTCGGCTCACTGACTGCAATAGTGTACAGCAAAATTCAACAAGAAAAATCTTTTTTGGGGGGAATTTCTTCTCCGCTGCAATTCATTCTTCCTGTCCCAAAAGACCATGGTAAGAGCAAGTGATAAGACAAAGTAATAAATGCCATAATGGATTTGTTTTCATTATCTATATCAGACCAGTTTATGGGTAAAAGGAGGTTGGTGTTCAGATGACAGAGCGAGTGTTGGCTGAAACTTGGCTCTAGGATGGCCTGAACAGCTGTGGAGACACAGAGCTAAGTAAAAATGGCAACACTTGTCCAAAAGTTCTGTTCATTTTCCTGGAAGTATCTGCAATCAGAGCTAGTAAGTGAATGGGGGGAAGAACCCAGGGATGGAGAGAGAATGGGCAAAACAGAGGGGAGAGAGAGACAGATGGGGATAGGACTCACCTGAACTGCTCCTGCAGCTTGTGGTGGAAGACCTCCATAAGGAACAGCAAGATTCTCTTGGGAAAACTCCTTATTTCTCCCAGCCACAAAGACTGGAAGATCCCCCTCAGCCCTACATGCCACCCATGCAAATAGGCAATATATAAATATATCAATCATATTTATCATGTGAGAACATTCCAACCAGCCTTTCTTAACACAGGGATAAGCTGCTGGGCAGGAGAAAGGATTTTCATTACACGTCTTTCCTTCAGACCTAATAAGCCACGATGGATTGATGGTCAACACCCCAACACTTAACACACTTTGTATGAATTAAAGGGAACCTGCTGAGATACACAAATACTTTGGCATTTGTTGCAGAGAGTATGTAATTCTAAGCATGTCTCATTCAAGTGACAGAGGAAAAAAAGAGCTATCAAGAATGGACTCATTGCTTTCTGCTTTATAACTTGACAGATGTAAGAATTTATTTAACAATGAAACACCTGGCAGCTGTCTGGCAGGGCTAGGGGCTGTGCCTGGTACAAGTAGATACAGCTGAATGGCTAATGTTGGAAACCAAGCTGGATGGAAGGATCTGAAACCTTTGATGCAACAATGCTTTTTAGTATCAGAAAAAGGGGAAACAGTTACAGAACAAAAATATCAAGATCAATAGTTACATAATCTGCTCTTTTTCCAGGGGACCATAATTATTAAGGCATTTTCTCTTCTGAGCCACATGCAACTCATTAAAAAGGTACAATCAATAGCAAGCACAGACGGTGGACAGCATAAGTATTGAAAGCCAGCTCTATCTCCCTAACCAGATTTTCAGTGAGCTGCCCCTGTGTGCACCCCCAGCACTTGAGAGTGAGTCCTCTCATACATAGGCAATAACACCATGCATCTGCTGGAGATCTGCAAAGCCTCATCAGTGTGATGTGCAGAGGAGGATGCCAAGGAAATGATTCAAACCTGGGAAAATGCCTTAGTCCAAAAGTCAGACTCATGTTTCCTAAATACAGAAGTCTATAATGCAGGCTGTGATATGAGAGGTAGCCAGCACAGGGTTCCTTGCCTGCTGCTAGAGAGAAATAGGAATGCTGTGAGGGACATTTCTCCAGCCTGGTTTAAAAATTCACTCTGGGATGAGATGAACTTCACTGTGAAAGGGCTCATTGCTCCGAGCTGACTCCAAAGGGATGGTGACTAGCGCTGTACAGCCATCTGTTGGGTAGAAGTGCACATCTGGCCTGATATATCCATGTGAGAGACCAAAAAAGTTCCATCTACTTAATTCATCAGAAGTAGATCACAGTGCTAACATATCAAGGAGACCTTCATGTAAATAGTTTTGTTTCCAATGGGCATTGTTAACAGCAGACAGAAACAGGAATTAACAGGTGTAGGCTCAAGCCAGATACATGCAAGGAAAATACAAAGTGAAGGGCTTTGTACAATGAATGAAACAAGGCACTGCTCAAGAGTAGAAGAAATGGCTTCTTGGTCTCTGGGAGCCTCCAATGTCTTTATGAAACACCAGTGCTCCAGTTCCACTTAATGTGGATTAAAGAAATAAACCTATTAACCTGAATAAAACTGCGTTGTTCCATAAGTCAGACCAGATCAGATTACGTGTGTCTGGTCCCTGTCTTAAATTAGTTTTAAAACCTGCATACTTTTCTATATCTAACAGTCTTCTCCTCTGTTCTGCAGGGGAAATAAATAAACACATAGAAATACATTAGATTCTTTTGTCTTTAAAAGAGAGATAATCCTTTTCAAAAATAACTGCGTTCTACACAGTCATGGCAGTGAGCACAAGGATTTCATCTGCAAAGGCAAGAGCAATTTTACAAGCCAAACAAAGTAAGTCACCTGAGCTGCTGCCCCCAGAATCAATGGTTCTTCAGTATTGTACTTACTCCAAGTGACAAATGTAGGTTAGAGGGGTTGGGTTTGTTCAGCCCCCTCTGGGTGGTACTGGTGTCCATAACCACCTGGTTTCTGAGATAACAAGAAATATTTGCCCTGAGCTCTGCATTGCTGGCTCAGTTGAGATCTTAGAAAATTCAGTAGAACATGTTCTATTGCCTCACGTGTACTGCTGCCAGCTCCTCTGACTCCTTTGTGAAGCAGAGTTAGAGCATCACAGGGGCAGCTGGGAGGTGATGCATGCACTGTGCTATGTCCTCATGTCTTTACACGCGTTGTTTCTTGCTTTGCACATTTTCCTTGCTGTAAAACAAGAAATAGTTTTGTGGAAATATGAAGCTACCATTCTTTATTTAAGGAAGTGTAGGTCTAATGTATTAAGGCAGGTTATTTTCTCAAACAGAAAACCATATAATGTATTTGTCAGGAATGCACCAAGCCCCATATGCAAACTTCAGAGAATTTGTTCATCCTTGCATCTTTTTGACTTTTGATATGATGGTTACCAACATTATTTTAATTTACAGCCTGAATACCTTCACCTGCAGATGATACTCTTTTCTCCTTCATCTGCTATACATCCTCCCTTCCCTGACATTTACTTCCCTATCAATCAACAGCAATAGGATCTCAGCTTTCCTTTTACAAGGTTGAGCAAATCTCATTCGCCCATTTCAGGGCTTCATCCTGCCAGCAGCTTAAAGTCATCATGTACATCACAATCTTTCTCCTCCTACACTGGAAGCAAGTAAAGAGCTCTTATCCCAAGGCAGATTGTTTTATAAATTTCTAAGGGTGAGGTTCACTGACTTACCTTGCCCTAAAGGACATCTTGACAGCTCCCTCAAACGTGCTGACTGCTTTCCAGCAGTTAACCTCTTAGTCCAGGTAACTCCTCCTACACGAATCTTGGAGATAATTTCCAATATGAATGATTCCATGGTTCTGTTCTGTGCTTTATTTTGATACCTTCTCTTCCTGAGCAGTGGGCTTACCTATTACCTTGGGTGACGTTGCAGCCTGCCTCATGGAGGTGTGCTGTGCAGCACTTTGAACTACACTGGACATGAACCTTGTCCCAGGGGCCTGTTTCTGCATCCTGGCTGCAGGCACAGCCTTGTACATCAGTTGGGCTGCTGCAGCAGTGAAGGTGAGCACCTCAACATCAGGAAAAAAACAGTACATCCAATGGGATCATAGGAGATTGGGAAATTGTTCCCATGCATCCTTAGGAAGCTATTTTGAATCCACTCACTAAAAGCACCAAAGGCTCTGTCTGCACCTTCACAGAGCCATAGTTTGGTTTGGGCTGGAAGGGACCATAAAGATCATCTAATTCCAACCCACCTGACATGAGCAGGGAGACCTCTCACTAGTTTAGGTTGCTCAGATTCCCTTCCAGCCTGGACTTGAACACTTCCAGGGATGGGGCATCCACAACTTCTCTGGACAAGCTATTCCAGTGCCTCATCACCCTCACAGGAAACAATTATTTATAACACATAATCTAGATCTTTGTCTCATTTCAAAGCCATTTTCCCTTGTCCTATTAGACTTTAGAAAAAGTCCCTCTCCAGCTCTCTTGTAGCTCCTTGAGGCCCCCAAAGATGCTGAAAGTTCTTTTCACTGACTTTTCTTATTTGGGCTGAACAACCCCAACTCTCTCAGCCTGTCTTCATAGGAGAGGTGCTCCAATTCTCTGATCATCTTCAAGGCATCATTTGGAATTCCAGTAGGTCCACATCCTTTTCATGTTGGGGACCCCAGAGCTGGATGCAGTACCCCAGGTGGGTCTCACCAGAGCAGAGCAGAGGAGCAGAATCCCCTCCCTCACCTGCAGCTCACGGGGCTTTGGATGCAGCCCAGGACATGTTTGGTTCCTGGGCTGCATCCAGAGCACACTGCTGGGTCATGTTCAGCTTCCCATCCATGAGCACCCCCAAGCCCTTCTCCTGAGGGCTGCTTTGGATCTGTTCATCCAGCAGTCTGTGTTTGTGCTTGGGATAGACCATGCTTAGCACACAGACTCTGCACTACCAGTCTGGTTCTACCCTTTGCCCCCAAGAAAACAGCCAATTATCTGGATATCTTTTTTTCTACTTAACTAAAGCCCAGGTAAACACAATATATTATAGTAATCTTTTCTTGAGAATCATTTATTGTCTCAATAAACTTACAAGGTAATCTTGTTTACTGTCTCTCTGATAAACACAGATTTGCATTTTATCCCACTTTGTATTTATTTCTGGATGGTAAATAGTTTTTTTCCTTCTGGATTTACTCTAAGAAGTCACACTGTATTTAGCTTAGATTAATTGCTCTCTGGTTTTCTAAATGTTGGTTTTTTTCCTATTTCTTAGACATAGGTTATGCTCTGAATGCAGGACCTGTCTGGTTTACACTAAGATCATTTTCAAGTTTTTGAAATCTTTTGTGCAGTTCTCATATCTAATCATTACATTCCTTAGTTTACGTAACTTCGCTCTTCTGCCATCAGGGAAGTGTACTCCGAAGTGACCTGTGATGACAAGATTTTCTCTAAACATTGATTTGTTAATATCAGATCTAAAACAGCATTGCAGCTGACCTGGTGTTGCTTTAGTGAAGAATTCTGCTAGCTTTTGCACACAGAAATAATGTGACATACGTATTTTCTAGGAAACATCTGGGAAATTGATTTCTAGACAGTTTTAGTTTTTTTTTCTTTAGCAGCATCTCAGCTGGTTTGTCCTGCACTGAGCTCCAAGCTGTTGGTTAACAGCAGATCTTCAGAATTATCCCTGCACAAGCACTCACTATCCCTCCTTGGAGGGATTCTGCTCATACCATTTATCCCTTCCCAGCCTATCTCAGTAGCTGGAATGGACTGAAAAGTTATTTTAACCTATATATCTGGCAAGAAAGCAAAAACACACAAACTTTTCTATCCTACCTGTGTTATTATATTGCTTTTCTACCATTCAAAATAAATGCCTATCCATACTAAATTAAGCTGTGTGAGTAACATCTGCCAGGCGTGCTTCAGTGTTTTATTCACAATTTTCCCTGGGGATGAAGTCCACCTGCAATTACCATTTTGTGTTATTTTTGTTTAAGTTAATACAGAATGTACAGCCCCTGGTATGTGTGTGATGTCCTTTGAGGAAAAGAATTTATCTTGAGAACTGCATGGTGGCACAGCTCGTGTGCTTCTGTGACATTCAGGAGAGATGAAACTGTTAGCTGGTGCTGATCAGACAAGCACATAAGCCTGACTTTTAAAAGGTTCTTCTGTGTTACTATATTTATTTTGTTGGAACCACAGAAAAATGTGTTCTTGTCAAAATGTGTCTTTAACAGGCTTTGCTTGCCATTCTTCTTGTGGGCTGGAAACTCAAACAGAAGCCTAATAAACACTTCAACCTAATCAACAACATTTATTTTCTGGGTCTAATTTCACCTTCTGGTTTATTCCTGACTGTCCTGAGGACAAGTGAAATGAAATAAAATTACACTATGCTAATAACTTCCCAATCACTTAATGCACATATTTTCAAGTCTGTGCTTGGGAATAGATGGTACTCAAGGCACTGTGAGATCCAGATGGCCAAAGGTAAATTAGGTTTATTTTACTTTTGTGATGTCCTGTAGGTGACATCTGAACTGCAAAGAAGGGTCATTTATATTGGAGAGATTGAACGTGATACATTTTCTGTGAAACACACAGAAAGTATACATGGCTGCCTCTCTGTGCCACATAGTTACTTACCTTTATCCTCATTTTAGGTGCTTATGCCGTTTCTTCCTTCTGCAATAAAATATTTATGGGCCGTTGATTTTATATTGTTTTAATCTTCCTGTATCCTGACAGAGGTAGAATCATAGAATCATTAAGGTTGGAAAAGACCTCTGGGATCATCAACTCCAACCGTTGACCCTGTCCACTAAGCCATATCATGAAGTGCCATATTAACTTGTTTCTTGAACACTTTCAGAGATGGTGACTCCACCCCTACCTGTGTTATGTTTTTTTTTCTATTTTCATATCCCATCAATGCCTTTTAAATTTTTTTATAAGTGTTTATTATTTCTCTCAGGCTTTATACTGTCCTTATAGCAAAACTTACATTTATCTAAGAGTACAAAAGCAAAGAAGTATTTCATAGCACAGAGAGGTTTTTATGTGAGTTTGTGGGAGCTCCAGATTTGCTGAATATTTCTGCAAATCCGGCTTTTGATGTTTACTGTGTGTTTTTATGTGCTGCAATACTGAAAGGTTTCTCTGATTTTCACAGACATTTATTGAGAGCAGATTGTACCAAATCACAACCTTTACCCATAGCCAGTGCTCCTGTATACAGCACTAATGAGTCCTAGCAGGTAAAAACACGTCTCTGTGTAATAGTTTGGCCCCAGAAGAAATCTTCCTCTGATGTCACAGCTGTCTCTGATGTGGGCCTGCGCCCTGGTCCCGCAAAGCAGAGGCTGACACCACTGACTGTGTGTCAGTACCACTGAGCTCTTGCAACTCCTCACAATTTGAATCCAAGAGCAAGCAGGGAGGGATGTTTATTGTTTCTCTTCTCCTTGCTCTTAATGCACCTCAGTGCCAGAGCCTGGCCATGTGAAGCGTGGAGGCTGAGGATGTGATCTAAAAGCCTGCTTTAAGCCTGCACTCTTACCACTTGCTTTTAGAAGGCTCTGGAACAGGGAAGGCTGTTACAGTCCTGTGATGTCTGTCAGAAGTGTGGGGTGTGGTTTGCAAAAAAAAAGGGGAAGACTGAGCCAGACATAATAAAGCTGTGTGTCACTTATGGCAAAGTCTACAGCCACCAAATAGCCTTTACAAGTTTGTGTAGGACGGTGTATAAAGTGCTACTGTTGCAAGTTATACAAAATAAGGGCAGTGATTCTTACACATTTGAATACAGAACAGGATGTACCTCTTCAGTGGAGGTAAGGTAGATATAATATCATATATATTAGATAGATAGATAGATATAATAATACATATATCACCTGTCATATGTACATAAACCATCTGTCTGTTCTGCCGGTCAGAACAAATAAGTTGTGCACAGTCCATCTGTGACAAATCTTCTTAGATTCATATCTATAAAGTTTGGAAGTATTTAATCTCTTTCACATCTAGTCATACTGATCAACAGGTATGTTCTGTATGGTGTAAAATAAATACAAATCATTAGCTAATATAAATATATAGATTACCAGTAAATCTCTTTTAAAGGGCACCACCTGTGTGGAGCTTGATCCTGGCCTGGGGGCATAACCAGCAAGGTCAGTAGTCACTCCTGCTCTGTTCACTGAGACAGGAACTATCCAAAGGTATTTTGGCCAGTGCAAAGAGCAGTCCCATTCAACAGAATGAGTGGGAGAAGCTGGGGATGGGGCACTAGTTGGCCACACTCCTGGATCCTCTCCTCTTTCCTCTCACTGGGAGCACAGTGCAGTGCTTAGCACATCTTTTAGAGCAAGCCAACCATTTTTGAACGACAATTTATTTACATAGGCAAGGAGAAATAGCTTCTTGGCAACTGTGTACATGCCAAATGCTGATTTTCTATTTTAACTTCTAGACACAATGGCAATTGGCTTGTTTGAAAGATGATGGATTCTGAACTGAAGGGAGAGCTAATGAGGGGGGAGCAAACATGAGCCCAAATCTGCACTTCCCCAGTGCATTACCTCAATTTACAGCTTGGTGAAACACTTGAAATTGGGTTTGGGCCCAAGAAGCTTTTGAAGTAACCAAACCAATTTATTTTTGGCTGCAAATATGGAGTAACTTTAAAATAGAAATGAAAAGCTGGACAATCCAGGAAAACTAGGAAGAGTGTGGGAACCAGTCAGTAAGGTTGAAACCCAGGCTGCCTTTGAGCATCTGCAGGGTTGATGCCTCCTCCCTTTATTGTTGCAAGCAGTCAGGAAGGGACTAGAAATGAAATCCATAAAAGGTTGTTATTCACCAGCAATTAGCTTTGCCTATTAAAACTGTCAAGAATTACTCAGATGGTGTTCCTAACACGATACTTAGGGAGTTAACAGGAGGTTGGCAAAAAAATACTCCAGCCATCCTTCAAAAAATAACCCAAAGACAACATGTTTCATGGCTCCTTCTCCAGCAGAACCCTTTTGGAGCCTTAGAGCAAACAAATCACAGCTCCTCTACCTCTACCTTGGGATGAGGCTTCTTAAGATGGAAGAGCCATAGTTCTGCCCACATCTGGTTTAGCAGTGTGTGTAAGAGGAAAAAAGTGCTGCAATTGCTTCATTTCTCCTCTTTTCTGATCAGTGCTGGTGATAATGGTTTCCTTGTTATGGCTTGTAGACTCCAGCACACTGCTGTGTTGAAGCATAGGAGGGCTCAAATCTAACTCTTAAATAAAAAAGGTTTTGGTTCCAGCACAGCATGTTTGTAAAATATCTACTGACAAGTCAAAAAGTGTTCCACATGGCCTGTAAAACATATGTTAAAAATTATGCATCATAGACCAGCTTTAAATTATTCATTTTTAATTCCTTCAGCCTTGAAGGGCCTTTAAACATTGACTACTGAGAAACAATCCTGCCACTGAGGGAACAGCTATAAAATAAAAAACTGGCTACTTAAAAATATAGAGAAAAATGCTTTACCTAGGCACAGTTTCTGAATTTTAAAATATGAATAAAGGTCTGGATCCCCACTTGATAAAAGCTGATACAGACCCTTTGAAGTCTGCATAACTATCCCCCATCAGCAGTTGAAAGCCCTGGCCCAGACTTTAGGATAGATATAGTTTCTCTACATAAGATGACAAGCAAGATTTGCATGGTTAGTTCAAACTATTCCATATTCACTGAGCTGTTGAGGAAATACTGTCTGTGAAACAAATCCTGGATTCTTTCCCAAAACCATCTAAATGACACTTGCTAGTGAAATGCTACAGCATGAGGGGGATTGGCTCCAGCACACGGGGTTGGACCCTGCTGTAATTCCGATAGCATTATCAGAGAGCACTTGTTACCTCCACGCTCCTTGGGGTGCATCAGGAAGTTGAGAGCATCTGAAGGAATTAAGTGAGCATAACACTGATATAAAAAGGAGAAATAGGCTCCACACTTGCTGTTTCAGATGAATTTGGTCTTATTCTCTGCTCTTGGCTCAGCCAGGTGCTGGCAGAGACTTGCAGATCTTCTCCATGCTCTGCACTTCTCCATGCTACACCCCTGTCACTGTGTCATGCCTCCCTGAGGCATCTCTGGGGCAAACACACTCCTCTTCCACCTTGCTTCACAGAAGGGAGCTTTTCTGAGCAAACCCAGCCACTGCAGAGCTCGCCTCCATATCTCCTCCTTGCAACTTGTGACCAAGGTTGGCTGGAGGGGTGCACCATATCCTGTCTCTTGTGCTATCCTATCTCCTGTGTGCTCCAGAGAAATGGTGCAGAGATGGAACTGAAAACACAGGAAAAAAAATATTTCTCACTCCCTTTCTTCAGTCTCAGAATCATAGAATAGTTTGGGTTGGAAGGGATCTTAAAGGTCATCTCATCTCAACCCCCCTGCCATGGTCAGAGACACCTTCCACTAGATCAGGCTGCTCAAAGCCCCATCCAGCCTGGCCTGGAACAGTGCCAGGGGTGGGGCATCCACAGCTTCTCTGGGCAACCTGTGCCAGTGTCAACTTGATTAACTATTAATAATTAGGGCATTTTTGGCTGCTGGGTTAAGCTTTCCTTGACACAACCTAGTGAAACTTTATATGTTGTATGACGATAAATCAGCTGTTTTACGAGATACATTTTTTTTTTCTGTTGAACTCATGGACAGACCAGGTGTGGTACAACAGGCAGGTAGTGAAATGCAGAGTGCTCAACTCTTCTTTCTCATCACTCTCTCACTCTCTTCCTCCCCCCAGAAATGCTTGGCAGAAATCCCCAAACCTGATGCACAACCCTATTACTGGTGAGCTGTTCCCCAGAGATTCTTTTTTGTAAATAGTCCCCACTATTATTGTGAAGCAAATGAAGCACCAAATTCAACCAATTTGCCTGAAAGTGTGAGGGCATCAAGGCAAAAAGGTAACAGAGACACTAACAGATGATCAAATTGGAGCTCCTCATCCCACCTCCAGCAAAGTGTCAAGCAGCTCCTGGGAAAAAGCAGTGAACAGCTACTTAATAGACTGTTTCCAGCACACAGTAATCCCTTGTATTGATACATTCATTGTAAAAGAAGACTAATGTCCTATTTTTTTTTTTTTAATGCTCATTACTGTAGATTAAATCCCTTCCAAACCCTGTTTATGAAGGATATAACACTATGCTGCTCTTCAGTATCCAGAGGCAGGATTCAGTGATGGGGTGAGTCCCTTGAAGGGCTTGTTTGGGCTTATGCAGAAAGCTCAGGCTGTCACAGGTGCTCTCACCCGCATGCAAATGTCTGCACAGCGCGGTACATGATGTGACACCGGTCTAAATCCACACTCCAGCTTTTACTAACATAACTCTATGGAAACAAGCTCAGTGGTGACTGATGAATTACAGCTCCTACACAGCACGTTACAGTTTCCACTGGAAGTACCTGGTGCTGGATTTAATAACCCAACAAGCTGGGCAGTTTCAGTAACTGGATTAATCACCTGTAAACTCATCTGCTTCACAAAGGGAGTTGTGCACTGGCTGTCCAGGGTTACAGAACATGTTTTTCAGAGCTCAGAAATGCATTCTCCCCTCTGATATATGCTGTGCATCTTCACTGTACATATTCGCCTGCCTACGGAAGGGTGGAGGAGAGAAGATCAGAGATCATTTGCTTCTTTGGAGGTGCTATAATCCCCCCACTTCTAGTCATAGCCCCAGTCTTTACACATCTCATGGCTCCAGTCTTTACACATCGACACAAAAAAAGCCAGCATTATGTTGTTAAATAGTTTTAGCAGACACTTTATCACTTCAGTGTATCTGTCTGGGGAATTCTTTAATGATGCTGCTTTCTTTTTAATTCTACAGTTTTTTATAGTCACCTTAAAAATGTCTGATGCTGGACAGAAAGAGGGCTGAAGAGCCTCTCCTGCAAAAATAAGCTAAGGGTGGGGATTGTTCAGCCCAGAGAAGAGAAGTCACAGGGGAGACCTTATAGCACCTTTCAGTATCTACAGGGGCTGCAAGAAAGCTGGAAGTGTTTGTTTCTTTGTTTGTTTTCCCAAGGGAATGTAGTAATAGGACAAGGGGGAATGGCTTTAAAATGAAAGAGAATTGGCTAAATTAGATATTTGAAAGACATTCTTTCCTGTGAGGGTGGTGAGACACAGGACCAGGTTGCCCAGATCAGTTGCAGATGACCCATCCATCAAAGTGTTCAAGCCCAGGCTGGATGGAGCTCTGAGCAACCTGGTCTAATACAAGGTGTCCTGTGCATAGCAGGGGCATAGAAACCAGATTATCTTTAAGGTCCCTTTCAACCTAAACTATTCTATGACTCTGTGAATATCGACTATGCGCTATTTTTATTTTCTGCCCTGGGAAGCGCCGAATTTCTTTCCACTTTCCCTGCTGCGATCACCTTTAGGATCCACGCAGCCCAATTTCAGACACAGCAGTCTGGCGAACACCAACATTCCTGGGAGGTGACTCTTTAGGGAGGACCCGACGAGAGCCGGATTTCATCCCGAGGGCTCTCGGGGTGAGTCCGGTTTCGCATCGCACCTCTCCGCTGCACAGCCCCGCTCAGCGGCCTGAGGGGGGTGATGGNCCCGCTCCCCGCTGCTGCAGAAGGCGCGGTGGGAGCCTCCCAGCCTCCTGACTCCTCACTCAGCTCTTGAGTTGTTGGGATTTTTGAAAAATTATTTCTGTGATTTAGAAGCAGGGGTGGCCCCGGCGCTGGCGGAGCTCGCAGCATCCCCCGGCACTCCGGAGCGGGGAGGCTTCTCCCCATCCAGCCGGAGTTTCCCCACTGGAGGGAGGCAGAGGGGAGGCGGCGGGTGCCGGGGTGGGCTCCGGAGGAAGGGACCACCTTCGGGCGATGCTCGGGGGGCGACAGCGCCGGGGAACCCCCCTGCAGCTGCCCCGCGGGGACCGGTCCTGCNCATGTTATTTCTTTCTCCTCTGGGTAGGCTGTGTGCCGAAGGAGTAAAGCCGGTGTTACTCCGTTAGAGGGCAAAAAGCAGACTAGCTGTCTTCGGTATCCGCTCGCACATTCCTCCTTGCAGAATTAATTTTTAGAGGAGCATAAATAACTACTCTTCGAGGTCAGCCGTTTGTTTTTATTGTACTTGGTGTATTTATCTCAGTAGCAAACATCCATCCCTGGTCCGTAGTGTGGTTGTGTGTAGTCTTCGCACAAATGAAAACGAGCCAGTAAAAAATAAAAAGCCTTGATGTATATTTACTCATTTGAGGCACACAAGATTTTTCAACTCTTTGTAACGGTTGGGCTTGTATGTATCCAATATACTGAAATAACTCATTCATGCAATTGTAAGTCTGAATTATATATTTGTCTGCTGGGCACATATGTTGAAGGAAAAACCTCACTAATTATGGATCTTTCAGAGAGATTGGAAGGGTGACAAAGCCCTTGTAATCTTTTGGGCCAATTTTCATAAGCTCCAAAAGCTCCCTTTGAAAAGGAAATTAAATTTCAGTATACAAAAGGGACAGGAGATTCAAGGATATAAAAAAGAGTCTCTTATTCTACTTTGATCTTGTCCTCAGGAGTTCATTTACTTTAGTGCTCTTCAGTGACACAAGTTAAAATGAAGAGTTGGCTTTAACTGGAGTCTTCCTGCCTCTTGGCATTTCGGGAGGTACTCAATTAGCAGCGCACTTCTCCCGTATATTATTTACACAGCTTCAGCTGGAGGGGTGGCTCTGTGTGAAGCATCTGCTTGGAAACACTTGGCTTGTTACACCCACAGCATCCTGTGCCACCCATGCCAGGCAGTACCTTCTATGAGACAGTGTGCTCAGCCCTCCTCAATTTTTCTGTCCCAGCCCAGAGCCGGTGGTGCTCTGCCCACTGTGCACAATGCCTCGACAGAGCTGCTCTGGTGGTAGAAGAGGTTGGGGGTGGCCCTGGGCTCCCTTTCCTGCTTTCAGCAGAAGCAGGATGATATCTGCAGGGCATGGCTGTGCTTAAGGTCCTTTCTGGACCTATCTGGGAACTGACAGTTTCTAATCTGCTTGAGCACATGTCCGGGGGGTAAAGGAGGGAATGGTTGGATGTGAATAAAAAGAATGGGTGTGTTTATTAGTTAATAGCATGTGTTTTCTTGATTATCCTGGAAACAACAAAGCCCCAGCACAGGTCTGTGGTGAACTTGCTGCTGTTCCTCTGCTGATTTCTCACTTTGTTTACTCTGTTTTGGTGCTGCTCTAGAGTAACATTTCTGTGTCAGGAGGTTTAAGTCCTGTGCCTCAACAAAGTCCCAGTCTATGGTTCTGCCAAACAAGCTTTTAAGTTATCACTAAGTTTTTAAACTACAGTTCTGCTAATACACATTTATTTTACCTTTTTGCTTAGTAGTGTGTAGAAGCATTGTCTCTGAAAGTGCAAAAGAAGAGAGAAATTGTATTACTTATTCTTTTGGCTCACTCACTTGGTGCACAATCTGATTCTGCAGGGGAGACAGTGAGCTGCCCTGTTTGTATGACTTTGTCATACATCCTGGCCAGAAACGAACTTGAAACCTTCTTTGCAGTTTTTCTTCCAAACTTGATTATACTGCTAATGATAATGGCCTCTAAATTGAGGAAGGTCGCTTTTCAAACTAAACATAATTTTATGTAAGACTTAGTATGTGCTTATCAATTTTCTTTTTTTGTTTTTGTAAAACTGGGAGCAACTTGAGAGGAAATTAAGGTCATGCAGATGGCAGTTCCATCTTCTAGGTTATAAAAACATCTTTTATGTCAAGTGAGTTGCAAATGCTGCCATTAAATGATAGTAGAAATAAATTTTTACTCAGAACATCTTTTGCACCTATTTTCAAAAGCGTAGTGAAGCAGAAACCTGCTTTTAAAAAGCAAAGGAGAGAGAGCAAACTCAGCTCCACAGCATATTTCAAGTGCTGTTAATCCCACCACCTGGTGGAGCTTTTCATGGCTCTGGCTGAGGGAACTCTGGAAAGGATGCATTTTTTGTCTTATTTCAAACCTGACACATGCCACATGTAGAGTTTCTTCAACTTTTTTCTTTTTCATACCAGACTTAATTAATCTTCTATGTCTTCTATATCTTTTATACTTTGCGGAAGGCAGCATAGGACTACTGGTGTCTCATCTGAAGCAGCAGATAGATGAACTGGTGAAGTAGGGGGTAGAGTTTTTACCTAGAAGTACTTCTTAAGTGAAAGAATTATTTTTAATAACCAGCCCCTCTGCCAAGGTACTCTGGTCGAACTTTTCAGTGCAAGCCCAGTTAGCTTTATACTAATGATTTTTATATTTTATATACATATTACTATAAAATATTTACTATAAAATATTTGCTGAACAGCCTGTGTTCAATCACGCTTGCAAGGAGCAGAGAGGCAGATATATTTTGAGCTGATCTGAGATTCCTGATATAAGTTATAAAAACCTGGGAATTAATTCCAGGAATTAAGGTGAAGTGTGGTGGAGATATTTCACCCCCCTCTGCCAGAGTCTTGCCTGACTGCATCAAAGCCTGTCTGTTATGTTTGTGGTGTGCCTCCTAACTGATAAATGAAAATCTAACTCACAGGTATGCAAGCTGAAAGTAAACTCTGGGGTTATCTGTGAGCTCATAATTCAGAGGAATTGCTTACAACAGTGAGAAAGCTCCTTGACCCATGCAGACATTTCCTGTGCAAGACATGCAGCCTTGCAGGCAAAATGCTGTTGTAAATGTTCGTATTGCTCTTTTTACCACAGTGCCTGTGGCAGCAGCCAACGGACCAGTGGAGGCCGTGGCTAGCCTAGGAATGTGGCAGCTCCCACCTGCCTCTCCTGTCCTGGCAGGAATGGTGTGCCTGGTGCCACTGGTGGGATGGACAGCTGCCTTTGCAGCCCATCCAGGGCACGTCTGCATCCCTCTCTGGGCTAGCCTGGTGTCCGATTCACTGTCCAGCAGGTATCTGCTCTGTATCACCTGGCATGTGTGTGCCCCAGGGAGCTGGGAATCTCCTACCAGGCTTCAGGGACCTTGGCTTCTCAGCTGTAGTCTCTTAGTGCTGTTTGAACCCCTGGACTATCTGTCCCTTGTCTTCTGACACCTGGTGTTGTGTTTGAGACCAGGAGGGTGGGTTTGATGTCCAAGGTATCTTCAGTGGCACCTGAAATGTGTTTGGCAACTGAATTGACCCTGTGGGAGCTATGTGTGTTTTCTGGGCACAAATTTCTGTCTTATGAAATAGATAACCTTATCAACATAAGTGGTCTCTGTTCAGGATGTATGTCTGTTAGTTGTTCAAAGTTGTCACTTCTTGTGACCCCTCTTGTCCTGATAACTGTTCTGGGCTGACCTGGCACTAAGTAACAGCAGCCAGAGGAACTGCTGTCACCTTCTGGTCACCTTTCCCACTCTTACCCAGCCTCCTCTTCCCACTGGTGCCAAGTGTCCCATGCTCTGGTTTGTAAGTAGCAGTTGCTTTGTGTAAAATGTCCTATACAACTCTGAAAAGCTCTTTTAAGCCACAACCCCCTCAAGCTGTGAAATAGCTGTGGAATGTGGAAGATGGGGGGCCTTGACAGACAGGGAGCTCTTTTTAAAAGAAACTCCCACACAGTATTGGTAGAAGCTTGCTCTGAAGCATGAGTTAAGATTTGGAATGTCATCGATTGTAAAGATTGTAGTAATTGTTAAAATGCAGTTCTGGGGGAAAGGAGGGTGGAAAGCAATTGTTTCCTGGCTTTGCTTCACTTTGAACTGCCTGTGATTAAGTTGCTTCATCTGGACTGACGTGCACGTCCTTCCTTGGGGAGAGGAACATTTGTGCCCTGTGTACGAGATGACCAAACCTTTGAGCAGAGAGGAGTTGTGCTGTTTCTGGAAACCTGTTAACCTCATCAAGCCACATCTGTTTCTCTGGGCCAGTCCCACAGCTATTTCTGCCAAGCAATTGCAAGGTATCCTAGAATGAAAAAGAGACACAACATAAGTGGCTGAGACCTGCGCCTGGTGACAAATGTTTGAAGTGTAGCTGTCTTTCTCTGAGGACATCATCTCAATAAAACTTTTCTGTTTGTTTTTTACAGTAACTTTTCCATCTCTTTGGAAGTCCTTTGTCCCAGCAGGTTTTCAATGCAGGCTCAGCACTCTGTAGCTTTCCATCCCAAAAGATTTGAGGGGAGGACAAGGAGGAATGGGGGACAGGTTAGAGCCCAAGGGGCTCTGAGAGGTTAGGGGTCCAAGCACAACATTTCCCACCTTGCTGGTGCATGACCGAGGACTGCTGCTGGCATGGAGGTGACCACACATACTCCTGGTATCCCCAAAACTGCTGCAGTGGACTCCTTAGCCATCCCTTTGGAAGATTGTTCTGCAGAGTGAAAGCTGGCACAGTGACACTGAGGTATTAAGTCTGATGCAATTTTAAAATGTCTCTGGACTATATAATTGCTATTGACATTTTTCCAGGAGCCATGGAGTTTTGGATTTTTTTTTTGTTGTTTTTAGAGCTTTGGTACACCAAAACAAAACAAAGGTTTTTCCTTTTAAAGGACACTGCATAATTTCTAGAGGCTGGATCTTCAATCACGAACTTAATCTTACTTATCTGAAATACTTTGTGTGCTGACACATCACAGTGCTGTACCAGCTTGAAAAAGAAATGTAATTCTATCAAATCTGCCAGCTCAGTTAATATGACCCTGCCAGAGAAGCATAAGGCATCACCTCCAGTTCTTTCAGGAAGGTATCGGATTCCCACTGCCAGCTCAAATTCAAAACACAGTGCATGTGGCCAGGTTTGGATTTTAAAAACATTTTCTAAGGTACTTCTTGCATCCTGGCATGCAAAACCACAGATCAAATTGGAAGACGTCGTCTGGATATTTGGGTTGAAACATAGCAGTTTGAGTCCTACAGACAGTCCTTTGGGATTAGTCTTGAGGCAGAGACCTGTGTTACTCCACCCTGAGACTTCTACCAATTCCTGTAAAGAGCATGGTGTAGGGCTACCTGGAACTTGAATCAGAGCTGACCTACAGTTTTTGTCTCTTTTTGACACTCTGGAGTGCATCCAAAACTGCCAGGGTGTGATAAGGACACTCATGCCTGTATCTTAAATTCCTTTAACCTGATGGGATATGGTGATGCCTTCTGTGGAACCTGCAGCCTGCATTACTGCAAGACTTTGCCTGGAAATGCTGGTGCTCCATGCATCTAATGCTTTCTCTTACTAGAGCTTCAATTAAATCTGTTCGTGTAAATTATCTGACTTAGATTTTTTTTAGTGACAGCACTGAGAAAAATACTCATTTACATTGAATTGAAGCAATTTTTAGTTAAGCAAAGGCAGGTCAAAATAATTATGGTTTTGAGAAAGTGATACATTGTTGCTTTTAGAGTTACTTTGTCTTAATTCCAGGTCAATTTCAAACCTCTCAGGTAGTAAAAATCGCTCATTTTGAAAGAACCAAGTTTGCCTTCAGAGATGTCAGAATGATTCCTCTGAATTTGATGTGACCTGCATTGTCACAGTTTGTCAGCCAATGGCAATACTGATATTATAGCTGAATCTGGGGTTTTCTTTCTTTCTCTTTGAAACTATTTTTGTAGTGAAGTTATTATTCTTTGGAAGATTTACCCTGTTTTTCTCTTCAGAGACAATTCTATATATTTCAAGTAAGAAAAGGATCTCTCCTGTTTCTCAGTCTAGTGCTTATTAGAAGAATTAGAACTCTTCCTTCTTGATCTCTCTTCTCTTTTCAGCTCCTGTATCCTCTGCTTTTCCCCTTCAGTTAAAACCTGCCTTTATCGAGAAGCATTGACTTTATGATCAGGTCTCCTGTGGCTTCATTCTGCCTGTTAAAACAGATCTGCTGCTCTTCTCAAGCAGCTGGCTTGATTCTAGCCTAAAAATTTAACCTGAGAAGGGAAAATGAACTTCTGCTTGCCCCTTATCCCATTAACAAACATTCAGCTTCATACTTCAGACTGATACTGAGGGCTACCTAATATCTCCAGGGGATCAAGCAGTAGCACAAAGCAGGTAGATACTAAATTTGCAGGCAGGACATTGATGCATGTACAGCAGCTGAGAATGCCACAGCCACGGGAACTCTGCAAGTTATCATGGAATCACAGAATATCCTTTGTTGGAAGGGACCCACAAGGATCACTGGCCCTGTGCAGGACATCCAAGAATCCCACCTGTGCCTGAGAGTGTTGTCCAAATGAGCTCTGTCAGGCTTGGTGTTGTAATCACTTCCCTGGGGAGCCTGTTCCAGTGCCCAGCCACCCTCTGGGGGAGAACCTTTTCCTGGTATCCAACCTAAACCTCCCCTGATGCAGCTTCAGGCCATTCTCTGAGTGCTGTCACTGATCACCTGAGAGAAGAGGTCAGTGCCAGCCCCTTCTCTTCCCCTCATGAGGAGGTTGTAATTGCAGTGAGGTCCCCTCAAGGCTGAACAAACCAAATGACCTCAGCTGCTCCTCATGGCTCCCCCTCAAGGCCCTTCGCTGTCTTCATAGCTCTCCTTTGGACACTTCCTAATATTTTTCTATCGTTGTTATGTGGCTGTTGTGATGAAGTTCTCTCTTGTGCTCTGAAGATTGTGCTGTAATGGCAACACAGAAATACAAGGGAAGACTGCATTACCCTTTGTAAAATGTCAGGAGTTAAACAGACCCTTGCAAAAACTTCTCTTGCTTAGAAAGGCAATATTGAAATGTAAACTGGCTCTTACAAAATATCATATGGAAACCAAAATTGTCTTTTCTGGTGCTAGGAGGAAGAAAACAATTTGGGAGGGCAGTGTGAGGGTGCTTTATAAGTTTGGTAAAAGGCAGCTCCCTTCTCTTGGGCTGCCAGAAATGCCTATGGTGTGGCTTGCTCGTGTAAGTGGGGACTCTGCAGTGGGTTCATGGAGAAAATCTGGGCAGGGGACACAGCTGAGGGGTCAGGACATGGCTTTGCTTCAAGATCTCCGCTACAGGCAAAAAGACGTCAGCTCCACCAAGGTTATTCTGATGTCGGCCATGTGGTGATGTGAAGTGCCCATGGAAGTACCACGTGTGTGTGAGATACTGAGAGCTTCTTCAGAGCTTCAGGAGAGTTTTTTCTAGTTTCATCTCCATTTCTCTCCTTCCTGAGTAGGTACTGAAATGTTCTTTAGTCCTGCTCTTCAGGGTTTTTTCCCTGTCATGCTTTAACCCCCCAGACAGCAGCTAACTCTCACGGCCACTCTCACATTCCCTGCAGTGGGAGAGAGCTGGAAGGGTAAAAGTTAAAAACTCGTGGGTTGAGACAAATTTAATATGTAAAGCATAAGCTGCACATGGCCAGCAAAGCAAACTAAGGAATTCATTTATCACTTCCCATGGGCAGGCAGTTGTTCAGCCATCCCCAGGAAAGCAGGGCTCCATCCCAAATAATGGTGAATGGGAAGATAAATTCCATCACTCTAAATGTGCCTGCCTTTCTTCTTCTGCTCCATCTTCGTATGCTGATCATGATGCCTTATGATATTGCCTTGGGTCAGTTGGGGTCAGCTGTCCTGGCGGTGTCCTCTTTCAGTTCCTTGTGCACCCCCAGCCTCCTTGCTAGTGGGGTGGGGAGGAGAAAAGGCCTTGGCTTTGTGTAAGCTCTGCTCAGCAATAATGAAAACATGCCTGTGTTATCAACAGTGCACCCAGCACAAATCTAAAACACAGCCCCATACCAGCTACTGTGAAGAAAATTAACTATCCCAGCCAAAACCAGCAGAGTCCTTCTTTTGTGCATTCTTCCTCTCATCCATTCTTTTTCCACAAATTCTCCTTGCTTGACGAAAACAGACTATTCCTGCAGCTTCCACCAACCCCCTTCCTCCCCCAGGCTTTGTTCTCTGTGTGACAGGATCAGAGTGAACCAAGACAGCAGGAGAGCCAGGGACACTTAAACTTTGCATCTGAGGACAAGTGTGTGGTGTTGGGAGGACACACTTATGGCTGAGAACTTGGAGTGAAGGCCTGCCCCCTCTCAGCTCCCTGCTCCAGAATTTCTGGCTGCAAAAGACAGTATTGCAGTTTCCTGGAGGTTGAGTTCAGCCTGTAAAGTGGTTGGAGATTCCAGTAAAGTTGTAAACACTGCTCTTTTGATGAACAGCTTGATTTTTGAACTACAAATGCAAAGGGAAATCTACCACATGGAGAAAAGAGCTTTAGAGAAGGGATTCACTCTCTGCCACTCCATTGAGCGGTGCACATCATCAAAGATGTGCAAAAGCACAGCTGATGCAATATAAATCATCTATATTTCTGTTTTGTTTACTAACATGAGGTTATCACCATAGTGCCACAAGGATTGTGCAGTTTGGTGCTTTATCCATGTGGCTGTTCATGAACTGCTTTTGCTTGCCTAGATCCTAAGACCTTACAGTGGAACAGTGTCATTGACTCACTGTGGCTGTCACAGCGGATTTTCTGCTAAAAAATATGCAAAAATAGATATGCAAAAGTAAAAACTGCTTCAGACCCGGAATTACAGAGAAAAAGCCTGTATTGTGGTGGCAGGATGTGTGAAACAGCAGCAGCTTCACAACTTTGTGAGAAAACTATGAGGATGCTGGAGCACAGCTGTCCTGCATCCTGCTGTTAAATCCATATCTCTCCAGTTCAAAGACAAGGATGTTGTGTGGGACAGTGTGTCAAATGCTGTATACAAGTTCATGTAGATGATGCCAATGGTTCTTCCCTCATCCCATAGCATTGTAAGACCCTTGTATGCCCATTGCAGAAGGCCACCAGATTTGTCAGGAACAATTTGACATAATGCTCAATTTACACTGACAAAAGTTGTGTTTTAATGCCCAGGTAAGACACTGATTTGTGTTTCTCCAAAAGCTCTGTAACTCTGTTGTGTAAAACACCCAATGCTTCAAACAGAAATTACCTCAAGCAACTACATAACTGGTTGTGAGGCCAAAGAGCAGAGGAGCAGGAGATGGAAACTGGCTGTAAAAATACAAGGTTATTGAAAAATAAACGGTGATACAGCAATTGCAGAAGTAGCTAAAACACTTGGAAGTAGCAGTGAAGCAAAGGCATTTAGGATAAGCTTCTTCTCCCCAGGGCCAAAGTCTCCTGTTGATACTGAGTTGAGTATTGGCAGAGAATGTTGCTATGGAATTGCAATTCATTTTGGAAGGTTTTTAATAAAGGAAAATGATGGAGACCTGTATAGAAAAGAATCAATAGGTTAGAATTACCAATCAAACTCCTTTGGAGGGGGATGTCTCTGTTTCACAGAGCAAGAGGCTGCTTGTTTCTTCCTCTGTTGTCACCTGACCCACTGCTGCTGTAGGAGTGTGGCTCATTTGCTGAGCTTTGTTTCTGCTGTCTTAGGAGGATACACACTTTTCCTTTGCCTGTAAGTGGTCTGGATGAAAAATTTTATCATAGAATCAATTAAGTTGGAAAAGATGTCTAAGATTGTCAAGTCCAACCATCAAACTAGCACCAACATCTTGTTCATCATTAAACCATGTCCTCAAGTGCCACATCTACAAGTTTTTCAAACAATTGCAGGGATGGTGACTCCACCACTCCCCTGGGCAGCTAGTGCCAATGCTTTACAACCCATTTAATGAAAAAAAAAAAAGTCTCAATGTTAAATTTAAACTTCCCTGATGCAACTTGAGGCCATTTCCTCTCATCTTGTCACTTTTTACTTGGGAGAAGAGACTGGCCTCCACCTGGCTACAACCTTCTTTCAGGCAGCTGTAGAGAGAGGGAAAGTCGGCCCCCAGCCTCCTTTTCTCCAGGTTAAACACCCCCATCTCCCTCAACAGGTCCTCATAGGATTTGTATTCCAGCCCCTTCACCAGCTATATAAAGCTAAAATTCTACCAGATTAAGGCAGAAGTGCTCAATGTGGCTACTCTCTACTGTTCCTTGGAGAAAAGCTTCCCACACTCCAGTGACAGTAGCCCTTTGTCCCTTTGGCTTAAAATACCCAAGTCCTGTCTGTGGTGACTGTCATCACACTAATTGAGGAACAATTCTATGAAATTTGCCCCATTTTCAAGTTATTATCTTGGAAAAAGGACAGTTGTCGTGTGGGAACAAGCTGGACCAAGAGTTATATCTTAGTGCAGTAGAAAGCAGTCCTTAGATCCTCCTCAGGCAAGCTGTCAGAGACACACCCAACTATTCTTTTTTTGTGTGTGTGCTTGTGAATTTTTAAAGAAGCATTGCTCAAAATATCTTTTTTTCTGACTTACCTTAACCCACGCAAACTTCAAAGTCCTCTGTATTTTATGAAATAAACCCACCAGACACAGCTCCATTTTGGAAAACAGCTTTTCATGAAGGTGTAACTCTCCCCTGCCTTGCTCTCAGAGTCACTAACCTTACATTTGGCATGTCTCTGAATTTGGAAAATAGTATTATGAGTCTGGCTGTTGTCTGCCAGTGCAATTTTTACACCTTTACTCTCTTGCTTGGAAATTTAGTGGCTCTGATATGCAGAAGGTATCAGTGAGGAGCTTCTCATGGAACAGACTGGAGCTGGAACAAGACCCCAAGGCAACTTGGTGCACTTGCTATGGGAGTTTCAGGCTTGCTTGGCAGAGGGCAGCACCCTGAGGGTGGGATTCCCAGGTGTAACCCTTCCCACTCCTGGAAGAGAGCAGCTGGCTTTACAAGGGTGAAAATTGGTGCCATTGGGACTGGTGCCACCTGCTGTGCTGCTGACACCCTGGTCACTTAAACACTGATGTGGCACACTGCCACCTGTGCCAAGGGTTAAGTTAAGGGCAAAACTGGGAGAGATTTGCTTGTTTTGAAACTTGTCTCTTTCACAGTCCCTCATCTCTACAAAGGGGACCCCTCCAAAGTTGCCTTTGTTACTTTTCTATCTGATCAGACTTCAGTTGACAACTTTAGTTCTTGGAGCTGGAAATTCTGTTATTAGGGCGCTGACAATTTTCTGAATATTAAAAATCTCTTGCTTTTATAGCTGTCAGAATCAATCTTTCAGATCTCCCCCTCCAGCTGCTGTGCTCTCTTGTGAGCTGATTGCTACTCCTGGGCATGTAAGTGTCGGCATTGTTTTGCCTGGCACCAACAATATTGACTTCCAAGGAAAGGAGGATGTTTCTGCATCTCGGATCAAGTCCTGTGTTTTGTTTATGATATTCTCTTCTGCCAGAAAAAAATGCTGCATAACACTTTCCCCTGTCTCCAAGAGAGAATAGGGTTGTGCTCAGTAACCCTGAGTGTAGACTTGTCGTGTCTAGTGAGCTCATTAGAGCTTGATTTGCTCATTACCTGGAGACTGTTGAAGGCAAGACCAAAATATTTGAGAAGTCAGCGAGGGCAGCATGCTTCCCTCTGAGTGAGCATGGGAATGTTGTTCAGCACATGTATTTGAATTGATTGCTGAAGCTGACATCTGCTTACTGAGGTTTACAAAGCTTGTGGCTTCTCATAATCTGTAAAACACATGGCATTTGTATGAACAGGCTTGTCAATGGTAGTTCCCTTACCCAAAGCCAACAGGACTCTTCCATCTGTGTAGCAGAGCCCTTTCCTTAGAGCCATCAGTCATCCTTGTCTAAGAGTCTAGCTGAAAGTGAGTAAAAACAATTTTCTTTCTTACTCTTCCCTTCCCCAAGGAAATTATTTCACTGGTGTGACAGCCCTTCCCAGTCCACTTATAGCTCCTATTGAATTTCAACTTCCTGTCCAAAACTGTTGGGAGATGGGATGGTTAACAAGATCTTGCTCCTGAAAGGCCACAGGACAAGGGATCCTTGTCAACAGTACATGGTGAAAGATTTCAAACCTGATGAGTGATCTTTAGGGCACGCAGCAGGCACCCAGAGAGTGTCTTGGGTGTTGAGAGAGTTAAAGTTGGTTTGGGTTTTTTTCGGGAGGTGCGGAACAAAGCCACAGCACTGGCATTCTCATGAAAGATGTCCTTCAGCCTGCCCAGTCGGCTATTTTAGGAGGTATTAAGTGATGTAAACGTCATGACAGAGAGACTGAAACACTTGTTGTGGTTTAACCCCAGCCAGCAACTAAACACCACTCTCTCACTCCTCCACCAGTGGGACTGGGGGGAGAATTGGAAGAGTAAAAGCTGGGAAACTCTTGGGCTGTCATAAAGACAGTTTAATAGGGAAAGCAAAAGCCACGCACACAAACAAAACAAGGAAATAATTTCCTGCTTCCCACGGCCAGACAAGTGTTCAGCCATCTCCAGGAGAGCAGGGCCTCGTCACAGGTAATGGTGACTTAAGAAGACAATGGACATCATCCCAAATGTCCCTCCTTTCCTCCTTGTTCCCCCCACTTTATAAACTGAGCATGATGTCACATGGTCTGGAATATCCCTCTGGTCAGTTGGGGTCACCTGTCCTGGCTGTGTCTCCTCCCAGCTTCCCAGGGACCCCCAGTCTTTTCATCACCATGGCAGTATGAAAACCACCCAAAACACAGCCCCATGCTGGCCCGAATCAGCCACCACTCCACACCAAATGGAGCAGTGTTTGTGCAGGCTCATGCTATCCTTCTCAGTGGGTAACTTCATAGTTGCCCATCACTTGTGGGATTTGTATCTTTACCTAAACAGGATGGAGATTGGTCACTTGGCTTCTTTCACCAGGATTTTCTAGGTGCACATGGAAAACACTGTGCTAGCAGGGGTGCACCACACCATGGTGAATGGCAAAGTTACATCCTTTTGGTTTAGCTGAACAAAGATGAACTTTTCATTAAGGCGGTGACTTGGTTCCCGAGCTTACCTAAAAGTAAACAAGGTGCTGACTGGCAGTGTTATATTTTCATTGCTTGACCTATCAAAGGATACAGTGGCAGAGAAAGGACACAAGTTAACTTTCAGATGGCATTGTGTTAATTTGTAGCAATGCTGGACTTTCCCTTAAGATGCTTCCTAAGGATGTTGGAGGCGTCTGGCAGAGGCTCTGCTTGTTCTTTCCTTTGATATATACCCAGAACCAGAGACAGCTGCTGTAAAATGGAGTAATTAAATGTGTTGATTTCTTGTAAAAATGGTTACTGTAGTTCATTTCATAGTTTGGGGCTAAGGGGGATCTTTAAACATATCTTCACTCAGCTTGTGTAATTTGAAGGTGGCCTTTTCTCTCTTTTTTTTGGCGTCAGTTAGGGGAGGTTTTTTGGGTTTTGGGTTTTGTTTTTTTCTTTTTAAAGCACCAGGTTTATTTAAGAACTTGTAGACAAAAATATTTTGCAGTGCCAAAAGTCTTCTGTTGTGTGTTCAGAGCAGGATTTTCTTTGCTCTTCAGCTCAGAGTGCTTTAGACAGAATGGGAGAAGGACATGAAAGAGAATTGTGTTGTACTTAGCAGAATTAGAATAAGCCCACAAGCACATGGTTTGTACTTTTTAATTCCAAGAGCCTGAATCTGATCTCACTCCTACTAATCTCTGAAGGGATTATTCCTGATTTACACCATCCTGAATGAAATCAGAATCTGGCCATGAAAGACTGTTTGTACTTCAGACATTGTCTCAAGGCAGCTGACCTGCAAATATGAAAAGGAGACCTGAGTTCCTGAGGGTTAACTGTTTAAATTTGTCAGGCTAAGTCCACTACAGCTTGTTTAGCAGGGAAATGGCACTGCAAAACCTCAGGCTAGAACCCATTTACCTCTGTTGGACTAATAGGAGGTAATCAGAGGATCCTCTTTGGTACAACACAGTGCTCTGCATTTGCATAGCATCTTTCATCTGAGAACATTAAATAACTACTTCATTGCACTTCTGGAAGCTGTTCAGCCAGACAAATCTCTTTAATGACCTGCCACGACTCTGGTTGCTAGCAGTGAAGCAAAAATAAGTTAGTACATTGAGTCTCTGGTCATGAGTGGCATCTGTAAGAAGAGGTCTGCAACCTAGAACAGTGTGAAGCTGTTAGCTGAAAATACTGGGGTTTCTGGTAAAAAGACTATGTCATACTTAGCTGCTGAGAAGAAAATTGATTTTTATTAGCACAGGTTCAGTTAGTGTTCACTGAGACAGGTACCAAAAACAAATGTACAGTTTCAGGGTGGGAAAGCACAAGTTGCCTTTAAGTCATCACGCCAACTTCTTTATGGCATCAAATTAATATTCTTTTTGTTCGTGTTTTGGTTGTCTACATGCTCATTTTTAAGGCTTTGTTTATATTGAGATTAAGGGAAAGTTGAAAACACCTTTTCATGGGGCTGCTCTAAAGGAAACTGGTATATTATTATATACCTGTGCATATTTTCAAATGAACACGTCACGTTTGTCATTCTGCAAAGCACAATTTTGGTGGGAACGAGATGGGTAGCTTCATGCAATGGCCCACCTATTTCCTTCTAGATTTTGTTCTTGAATTCTGTTTTCAGCTCAAATTTCTTATTAACTGTCTCTTTGCCATGTCAGTTTGGGCTGCTCCAAGCTTTAAACTACAGTAGTTAGATGACTGTGGAGGGTGCTGTCTTTATGGGCTGTAGGATGCCTACATCCCATGATTCACCCAGCACAATGGAAAAAACACCAAACCTCTGGGACACTTATCAAAAAGGCTCAGTATAGGAAGATTTTGCTCACCCTGGTTCAGTTACCCCATGCAAACATCTACTCCTGCTCTGGAGCTGAGCTGCTTTTTCCTTTCCAACCTGAAAGCATGGTTATGACATTAAATATATTGAACCAAATTTGACATGCACAGTCATTTGTCTGGAAAATACCCTTAATTTTCCTTGTAATAAGTAAGAAAGTCTGCTACTTCCTCAAAGGTGTATTTAGCTTTATTGCTAGTCACTCCAAGTTGTTAGCCATGGCTGATGTAAACTCTGCCTGTCTATCAGCAGAGAGGAGGAACTAATGACTGTATTCCTGGAGGTGAGACTTCATTGATTCCAGCTGAAACAGCTGGTGAGTTATGCTCTGAGGAGCTGGCATTAAAATTAAAAACCCAGTTGGCTTTGTGTCTATATTTTGTTCATATGAGTAACCCAGAAATCTCTGCAGTGAGATCTCTGCATTTTTCTCTTTTCCATAAAATAGTCATCATCATCTCAGGTCCACATCTCTCCACTTTTCTATATTTACATGATATAAACCAGAGTAAGTGCCATGTAAGCAAATGTGGGATTTACTGGGGGAATGAGAGCTGGTTAAACCCACACTCTTCAGCAAAGCTCTCCCTTCCTCCAATCCCGTCTCTGCAGCAATGTGTGTATCAACCTGGGTCCTCTTCAGTGAAAAAGAGTGATGCTGGACCTTCCTTTGAAGCTTTTGCTGTTTGATTGAATCAAATGCTCTAAAAATTCTCTCCATCTATATATCCGCTATAGGGTAAGAGACATTTTTCCCTGTTTACCTCTGCTCTCAGCTGGTCCCACAAAGTCTGTTGCCACAGCAGATGTAAAGGTGGAGAAATTTTGAAATACACCACATACCAGATATAAAATCTACTGCCTTGCTGAACTGGTTAATGTTCCTTAGCTGACATTTCTGCAGTGTAGGAAAAGCTGCATATTACTGGCCAAGCACTTTGTAATTTTCTGTTATTTCTAAAATGGATGCCAGCAATTGGAAATATTGAGTAATTTTTAATTGAAGTGATATGATCAGTGGGTGATTAGTTTTTGGAGTGCCTTGGATGTATGCTATGTTGTAGAGACAAGCCATCTGGAGCAGGGCTGTGGTTTAGCTGCTGTAATGAGTACCCATGGACTGCAGTGCCAAAACGACCAGGTTTATTACATAGATGAAGATCTTGAGTAATTCAATTCATTTTCACAGATCTAAATGAACTAAAATGAGAACATAATTTGGCCTGAAGTTTTAGTTTGATGCTCTCAATTATTAAACCAAGGATCATCGATGCATTTTCTACTATGCTTAAATAACCCAGCCACAGCAAATCAGGCTGTTGAGTTCCTTCCTCTGCCTGCAGCTTTTACCAAATTTACCATGGCCAGGATTTCACCACATTTTGCCTGGATGGCCAGTGTGACTTCATTAGGTGCTTCTTGTATTTGCTGCTCCTCTGACCTACAAGCATCACACTCTGCCTCTGACCTTGGGGATAGGCTGGCAGGGGAGAAGAATCCTGGAACCACAGAATGAGTTGTGTTGGAAAGGACCTTTAGAAGTCATCTAGTCCGAGCCCCAGCAAGGTTCAGGGACACCTTCCACTAGATCAGTTTGCTCAGAGCCCTGTCTGTGCTGCCCTTGAACGTTCCCAGGTGTGGAGCACCCACCACTGCTCTGGGCAGCCTTTTGCAGCAATGCTCTCACTGCTGGGGGTTGCTGGGCAGAGTCCCACCACAAATCTGGGTTAGTCACAAAGCTTGCAGCTTGCATTGCTGCAGGGTACCTGTAGCAGCCCTGGGTGTGTTGCCAGGCTTGTAGCTGCTGGACTTATTTACTCCAAAATGAAGACTGATTTGTGGTATCAAACCAAAGTTAATCCTCCCTCTTCCTGAAATTTTCATTACACAGCCTGTCTTTTTGCTGAAGTCTGATCGGTCATGGTGATGTACAGCCCTGAAACTTGAATCTGAAGTGCTGCCCTGTATTCAAGGTATCAAGGGGTGCTTGGAGCAGTGAGGGTTACTGGAGGAAGTGACTGGAAGTGGCTGGAAGGAAAAAAAAAAAAGCAAACAACCTTTGAGAATGCTTTGATCTGAAATCAAATATCTGCACCAAGGAGGCAGTGTATGTTTAGGAAGAGGGCACAGGCTGCATGTAAGTAGATGCATTCTATTTGATGTGCTGAGATCAAGGTGTTGGAGTCTTTAGCTGCTCATCTGGCCATCTTATCTTGTGTTTTCCCTCTTAATTTTTCCCTTGTGTTTTAAAATTGTTTTTCCCACTTGTTCTGTGAAACATTCTTATGCAAAGCCAAGTCTCCTGCAACTCAAGCAAGCTTGTTTGTAGCACAACAAGAGCAAAGAGGTGTCAGAGTTTTGGTTTTGCATAAAAATACATCACTTATTTCCTTTTTTTTTCTTCCCAAGCTTGTTATTAAATGAGTGGTACTTTAATGAAGCATTTAATGGAGAAAACAAAACAAAACAACTTCTGTATCCTCTAGATTGTTCCCAAATCCCTGAATGAAAAATTATTTAGAGATTAAAACCCTTGCTGTTTCCTGTGTCATTGCAAAGCAATAATGAGCAGAACTTGAAAAGCTCTTCTCTCTCCTGGTTTGGAGAACCAGCCTCTATCACAGCATCAAACAGCAGTGCCAGCACTTTTCATGGTACCAGCTGATTAAGTTTCATAGCAGATTCTCCCCCAGTTTAATGCTGCTAATGACTATGTGAATGAAACTCACAATATAAGCACAAGTTTGAAATCTCAGCTTCAGCATTGGAGCTTAAACAATCTGTACAGGAAGAGGCTGTTGAGAATATAAGCATCAGTTTAAAATTGTCGAGTTTTCCAGTTTTTATTGCAATTTCCCCAAAGCCACTCAATCCACAGCAGACCCAGGAATGAATTCCAGGAATCAGGTTCTTGCTGTAAGCAGGGACAAGTGGCGTGCCCTGAGCACTGGCACATGATGAAAAAGCCAGTGGTCTCTCTCTCAGCAAGAGGTGAGTCACTTGGGTAATTCGTATTTTAAACAGCAGAACTGGATTCATGCTTCAAGCAGCCTCAGACAGCCAAAGAGGAATAAACTTCAGGTTAAAACCTTGTGTTTTGTGTCATTACCTTCTTTTCCTTCCTTTTTACCCCTGCAGTGACAGTGTGTCAGAGGGTAACAATGGGAAGGGGAGCTTTGCTGCATGTGGGAATCATAAAAACCAGCTAGGTCTACACTGTGAGGTCCCAATCTGCAACAAGAGAAATAGAGCACTTGCCTTCTGATGTACAGGAAAGAAAAACAGAGGCAGATTTAAATGGAATTTTAACTAAATGGTTTAGGTTTTGCAAGTTGCAACTCTGTAGCCTTTAATGTACTGGATGAGAAGAATGAGTGGCTCATTTACTGTGAGGGTGGTGAGACACTGGCCCAGAGAAGCTGTGGATGTCAGATTCCTGGGAGAGTTCAAGGCCAGGCTGGATGGGGCTATGACTAACTCACTCTAATGGAAGGCGTCCCTGCCTGTGGCAGGTTTGGAACAAGAAGATCTCAAAGGTCCCTTCCACCCCAAACCATTCTGTGATTAATATTGATACATAGCAGACAGGTTTACAGATGACAGGACTTGACTGACAGTGTGCTGAGAGTAGATGTCCCTCAGCAGGATTTGCTATCAGTGTGGCAAAGGTGTGGGACACTGTTGGAGGCATTATCCAAGTGGGATGCTGCTGCCTGCCTGCCATGAAAAGCAGAGGTGAGACCCAGCCACGATGACCCTTGGACAGAGAAGGGTGCCGGAGTGAATCAGGTGCGGGAGTGAATCCTGGCCCGGAGTAACTGAGTTAACACAGTAACACAAAGTTCCTTTGTTAACTTGGGTTAACAAAGTAACCCAAAGTGCCAGGCCCAAAGTAACTGCAAAGGTGTCACCCTTTTAGGCAGAAAATTCGTTGGTGGCCTGAGGAATTTCTGCTGCCCAGGCAGGTCCATGAGCTGAGGTGCTGTACAGCCCGCAGTGACTCTGGTGGCCACTCAGAGATGTTATTCTCCTACTTCTTGGCATGCAGTGGTGGAGAGTGGAAGGAGCTGCCACCATGGAACTCCTCTTCTCTGGCAGGATGAAACCAGTCACTGTTTTATCTCTCTCTCCTCTTGGTCCCAGTGCTGGGAAGGGGGGTTGAAACGTGGCAATTGTACCCATGCCAGGGAAGGTGGTTTTAGGTTTTCAGGCCTTCCTGAACATTCCTGCTCCAGTACATTTTGTTCCCAGACATGTTTTATTCTTCATTTCTGTGGCTTTTCAGGCAAGGCTGCTCAGAGCACTGTCCTCCTGGATGTCCTGGGTTGATGGTGAGGACAGAAAGGGACAAGAGAAAGCTGTCAATTGGAGCCAGTGATCAGAGGAGCCAAGAAAACAAACAGCTAGGAAAAACACCTGGCTTCTGGTACTTATTTCCTTAAGAAGCAAAGTGGAGAGCAAAAACACGTGGGATGACTAAGATAGGAAGGAAAACCATACCCATGTTTGGTGACAAACCCTGCCTTTCAGCACTGAGGGTAGGGCTTGGTTTCTCCATCTTGCTCCAGGGCTATGTGGGCACATGTGTGGCTCTCATGGACAAGAGTCCCACTCCATCTGCCCTTTCTCCTCACTGCTGGCTGACAGAGCCACTGGCAGAATCAGTACTGGGAATAATACTCTGCTGCGACCCCATAATGTAAAAACAATCTTGCAGGAATGAGTCTCGGAGGGAATTGGCTCTTCATTTTCTTTTAAGAATACTCCAGTTTCTCTCAATCAGGAGAAGACTGTTCTCCTTATGAAATGAAAGGCAGTGAATGCATGGAGGACAGGCATGGTGCAAGGTGAAAACAGTCCATGTTCCTCATGGAACAAGGAGAGTTTTCCTGTGCTAGAGCTTCCTTAGAGTGCAGGTACTCGAGTGCAGATGTTGGGTACATCTGACAGAGTACAAGCATCTGCAAAGCATGTGCTGTCAGACCTGGTAATCTGTCCTCCTTTTATGGGTCACAATGAGAAATAGGTACTTTAATATGTCATTTGTCTTGTTTAGAGGAGGCATTGGAAAAATAGGCCCTGGAGGTGGGACTTCCTCTGTGCTGACAGTTAAAGAAGCCTTGATGACTCACTCAGGCGTTGAGGTGTGACATGAGATCAGCTCGTCCTGCCCCAGCACAGCTGGGAGTGAGATCCTATTAACCTCTTAGCTGGGGATGCAAGGGCCAGAGGGCAGAGGCTGGGATGTCTAAATGAGGGAGCTAATGCTGGGTCTGTAGTTACCTTTTTCTGTGAAGAACTGAAGCACCAAAGTAGTGCCCATCCAGTAACCTGATAGGAGACTTTCAGAGCCCAAACACCACTGAGTTGTCTACACCTTAATGAAAGTCAATGAGGGCCATGCTGCCTTGCTTCTTTTATGACATTAAAAGAACCCAAACCAACAAAAAACATATATATATATGTGTGTGTGTGTATGTTATCTTTCGAAAAATATCTAACCCGTAGGTGTTCCTTTTAGACGAATGTGGAAGAGATGGAGAAGCTTCCTTATGGTCTAAAATGATCAGGATCTGCTCCTCTTTCTGTAGGAATAAAAAAAAAAAAATCACTGGCCTGGTTGACTGAGATGTGTCCTGCAGAACCAAGGACCCAGGCTCTTTTCCATGAAACCTTAATACATAAAACAGATTCAAAACCCAAATACTCAATTGTGCTTAGATCCATGGCTCAGCTGAAAAGCTGAAAGCTGGTTGGTGCCTTCCTGCTGCTACACCCCCTGGACACTAGCATGGATAGGTGATCCAGACTGACCCCATCCCAAGTGCCCACACATGCAGTGAGTGAACCATTTTCAAAGTGTTTTTTTCCACATGAGGAAACAGCTTCCTCAAGTGTTTATTACTTTGCTGTGTCCCCTGATTGAAAGGACGCTATGAGCCCTCTGCACAGGGCAAATGTTAGGGTGTTCATTTTTTTCCTCAAAGGAAAGAATAGCAACATTCAAGCTCCAGTGGAGTGGAGATGCTTCATCAGAGTCTAGTTGACCCTGAAACTTGCTACTATGCTATAGTTTTGAGTAAGCCTGGAGAGCAGGGTTTCTGATACACCAGGTGCTGTGTCTCATGTTTGGGCTGTATTGCTGCCTCCATAGGGTTAAGGAGGAAATGGCTCTTCCTACCTGAAAGAGCCTTTCATAACGTTCTGGTGGTCTTTTGGAACACCAGCTGCTGGTGATAACCTGAGGATGGAATTTCTCCTGTACAACCATCTGAGCAGTTGTAATTTCAGTGGCAATTTTCCTTTGTTCACACTGCTCAAATGCACTTTTCTGATGATTTGTAGCAGAGGATTCATTAGCTCCTTTTTCAGCAGGACAGCTCTGCTGTGCATGCAAGTCAGTGTTGATATTATAACACATTTATCTTTAATTTGATAGGCCATTGCTCTTACACACGTTCACTCTCATTGCAAAAGTGTGCTTTTTGTTGGCTTTTGTCAGGAAGGGATGAGGGGATGCAGAAGTAAAATTTGTTCAGTAAAGAAACATAATTTCTGTTCTCTGTTAACAGCTAAGTATGTAAAAGAATAAAGCCAAAGATAGTGATCAATCATAGAGAAGTAAAAGGAGCAATGCTTTGCAAATGGAGCTGAGGGATGTGAAAACATGATTCATTTTCAGAAGATTTTGTATTGTAATTCTGCATCACACCTCTGGCTCTCAACACTCTGCTGTCTCTCTCTGTGTGTTCAACTCATAATATTCTGATTATTTGTCACTAGCTGGGCAGCTATAGCCTTAGTTATGATGTGATCTAAAATCCCCTAAGACACAAAGATACTTGAAGACAAGGAAAGATGTTGCTAAATAGCACATGATATAGCTGGAAAATCTGACCACAGAAAGCCCAGATGCTAGAGGCACTATTTTCTTAATTACCTGGATACTTAAGGAAGTGTGTTAAAAAGAAGCAAAACTAAGTTGTGGGCAGTTCTTTTGAGGTCTAACATGACTGTTATGGATGATCCTTAGATTTTCAGATGCTTCCAGAAAAAAACAAGCAAAGAAACCTCTACTGTATGCCATTTTAGCATGTTGATTTTTTTTTTTAAACTCTAGAAGCTTTTGAATCAAAAATTGCATTTCAGGCTGGGGAACACTAAGTCTGTTTTGGAATGATGCTTTCCTTATTTGCAAGGTTTTTACTGAACCTTTTATGAATATTTGACTTTGCAGAAACCCCCAAATTACCATCCGCCCACATGCAGCTTTGCTCTGAGGTGGCTCTCTCCTGCTCTGAGTGCCTCGGGGGGGGTCACAACTTCCATGCACAAAGCACTTGCCCTGTAGTTCTGCTTTTGCTTTGTTGTATTCCAATTTTTTTAACCTTTTTTCCCCCTCTGACCTGCTGCTGCTGACCTTGCTGAACCACTGTCCTGATCTGTATCTTATGCTACCCTGAAATATCATGCACAGGAAGCATCTGGCTGTTCCCCTGCTGTATGGGGCATTCTTTCAGCAGATTATCTCTGTTTCATTCTGCTTCGTTCTGGCACAAAGCCTGCAAAAGTCATTTGACAGGCCTAAGCTCTCTGCAGATCCAGATCATCCATCTCTTGCCACTCCTGAGACGCCCGTGATTCCCGCGGTGTCCACTTGCTCGGAGCTGGCTGCCGTGGGGACCTGGGCATTTGTCAGGTTTGCTTTTTCTCCCCTTCTCATTGCTTTGTCAGTCATACCCCCTAGAAATGGAACTGCAAGTTGCTAGGAGAAGGTGAATCAAAATGTGCTCAACTTTGGGAAGTGAAGTGTGTGATGGAGATGAGATTTTTAAACATCCACTGACAGTATTCCTGGCGGCAAGGAGGGGTGTATTTCTCACAAGCTTCTGGCTTCTGCAATTGCAGTTTTCCCACTGAGAAGGAAGTTAGCTTTGGTTTTGCAGGTGCAAGAGGAAACAAGCGTCTATGGCTTCCTTCTGATTTTACACTGGCTTTTCCTTTTCTTCAATAAATTTGGCTCGACTGCTTTGCACAGCCCTGGCAGGTACCCAGACCCTGTCGTGTTTCTTTGTTGAGTCAACAATAAATCCAGCCAGAGGAGAACAGCTTAATGGTCTGTAGTAATCATCCATCCAAAATCCTGGCTAAAATCTTCATCTCTCCAACCTGTGTAGCTGCTTTCCTCCCAAAGGGGAACCATTTATGTGCGTGGTGGGTTGCCAGAGGGTCCTGTTGTGCCTTGGTGTGTGTTCAAGGCTAGGCTGGATGAGGCTTAGAACAGCTTGGTCTAGTGGAAAGTGTCCCTGCTCACAGCAGGGACTGGAACTGGGTGATCTTTAAGTGTCCTTCTACCCCAAACCACTCTGATTATTTGTCATGAGTAGTGCAGGTGATGTTGTTGCAGCATAAAATGGCTGGGACCCCTGGCATCCCCCCATCCCTGGTGAAGTATGTGCCTAATATGTCCCCTTTTGGAAAATCAGGAGAACCTTTAGTTGGGATGTAATACCTTTTCCAGGTTAAAATATAATCTGCTCAGTTCCAGATAGATGTTTTTCACTTTGATGCTGCAGGTTTTGGTCTTGTGCATTATTGCTGTGTTGATAAGATTAATGATGTTGTCACGGTCATCTTAATGTGTTTCACCAAAATGCCTCCTTTTCAGGTTGGGTAGCAATGTGGGAATCTCTCCCTTCATGTTTTAATATTTTTTCCAACTTTCCTATTAGCAGGATAAGCATTGAAGGGTGATTCCCAATGCTGAGACCAGAAGGTCTATTTAAAGAATTCAAAACCTCATGGTTACTGAGGGCCTACTGAGGGGTATTTAATATTTGGGGCTGCACCAAGCCCCTCAGAATACAGCTGCAAGGAGCAAAAGCCTCTGAGAGATATACTTATTCATTACTGTGTACAGTCATACATTATAAAGTTTAATGCTTGCTTGCAGGCTGGGTGACAGGGACTCCATTTGCGCTGTGTTTGCCTCTTAATCATTACGATAATTGCTTCTGCATCATCTCCAAAAGGCAGATTAAGTCCATACACGACAAAACCTCCCATGGTATTGCTGCCGAGATCTGCCCAATGAGAGCAGCACTGGGTTTGTTTTAATTTTTTTTTGAGGCAAGGTTCTTATTTACCTATTATCAGACCATGCAATTACTTAAAGACATTATTCTTCTGCTCAGTGATGAAATAAGCCCCAAAGTCTCACCAGTGAGCTCACCCAGGTACCTGCAAATGAGGTGCCTGAGTTTAGCAGCAGTTTGCTAGGTGCAGCTGGTGCAGTGCCCTGGAAGCAGCGTTCATTAACAAGATGCTGTTTGGCTGTGGCACTTTCCAGCCAGGGTGCATGGCGTGCTGGTGGTGGCTGTGCTGCTCTCTCATCATGGAAATCCTGAAATGAGTGATAACTCTCTGGTCAGCACACGAGCAGAAGCAGGGCTGACATCCTGACAGAGACCAGACAGTGCTGCTTGGTTCACAGCACAGCCTGTGTGAACTGCAAGAATTCATTTTCCCTTTCAGGGCCCCTGAGCTTGAGTTTCAAAACAAGAACCATATTTTGAGCTCTTTGTTCCGGCAGAAAATCAGCTCCTCTTTCTTGCTGAAACTCTCTCAGTGCTGCAAAGGTGTAAAAATAATCCAGGCTCTGGCTCATGTTGCAGCGTGGCTCATTTAATTTAGCCTTAAATTTAGTGTTTTGTGTTTGCCAGATTGGCTCTTTTGGTGGGCCCCTGTGCCCCGTGAGGGCTGTGGCTGAGCAGGGGAGGTCCCACAGTCCTGTCACACTGTGCTGAGTGTGGCTGCTCTCGCTGCCTACAAATCCTTCAGCTCATTTCATGTGAGATGTCTCTCCTCCAAGTGAGTAAACCACAGATGTAACTTTCTGCAAAATTCATGACTTTTACGGAACACTTACGGCTCCCTGCGAGGTCTCCTCCTCCGCTCCCACTGTGCTGCTGCTTTTCTGAAGGCAAATTAAACAGATCTATTCCAATCTGACTGAAGCCATTGAGTTACTTAAACAGATTGACCTGACTTGGGCTTATCAATTTCTTTAATGAGGTGTCCTCTGCAACTTCTGCTTGGCTTTTCTCCATCCTTCTCATTAAAAAATTTATTTTAGAATCTCTTTGTTCCAGGTGGAGTCATTGCCAAATAGTTGCCTGCGTATATGCCTGACCCTTACCCCCTAATAATGCTTTAATTTTCATTTTTAAATCTAACACTGAGAATTCACTGAGATTTCACTGAGAAATCACCTCGCTTATAGATGTAGAATTTGGAAAGTGTTTTAACTCTAACTGAGGAGCAGCAGTGAAGAGGGTACTTCTTCCCTCTGGCTCCATGGAAATAACCCTGCATAACAGAAAGAGTTTCAAGATTAAAATGCTGGTTTTTGTAGCCTGGGTGAGATGTCTTTTTATGATCACCTTTTAAAGCAACAACAGTGACAGATTCCACCCAGGCTGGAGAGATAACAACTTCCCATTGAAACTTCTTTATGAAATTGAATCTTCAGGATCAAATGGTGAATATCTGAAAGGTTTACCCAAATTGTAGGGAAAAAAATCATTGTTGATGTGTAGAAAAACTGGTGTCCTTCTTTGGGATGAGTGTGCATCAAAACCAGTTAGATTAATCCAGATTTACTCCGATAAAACTGTACTCTGTCCTTGAGCATCTTTCCATGAGCACGTCTTTCTTGATGCTGATGGTCCTTCCCCTAAAGCTGTTGAATTGGCTGATGTTAGGAGATTGTTTTGGTCTTTTTCCTTGAGCCACTAAGGTCATTTATGTATTGTACATCAGTCAAGGCCAGATCCTCCACATGTGCATGAAGTCACACCTGTTTAAAGGCCTTCCTCAGGCTACAAGGAGAATGCCTATTTTGTACTCCAGATCCTTCAACTCGAACCTTCACCCAAAAGTACCTCCCAAGTTTTTCCTCCTCTCCAAAAAAATAACAAGCAGTGCTGGCTGTCTTCTTTCAGGTCACAGATTATTAATCCTTCAGGTGTAAGCCTGAGCAGAGCCCTCAGTGGTGGGAAGGGAGGATATCCTTCAGTCTTCCTCTCAACAAAACTGACTTTCTGCAAAAGCCCATCTCGTCCATGTGTGTTGGGCACAACACCTACAGTGTGGGAACTCTAAGGAAGCACAGGCAGAGAGAGGGAAATGAGTGATTTTTGGGTGCCTGTTGTATGCAGCCATGAGGCACAGGGCAAATGCTCACTCCATAAATGTGCAGGGACATCACACCAGGTACTCTGGGAACATTACCACTACTACTACTTTGCTTTTTTTTCTTTTATGACAAAGTGTCTGTAGAGTTTAGATGCCAGTGTGGGAAGAGGGCTACTGACCAGGAGGGGTTATATGCACAAGTTTGCAGTCAGGCATCCTCTTGTTGTTGTCTCTCTGACTCTTTCCCTGAGCAGAGTCCAGAGTTCCATCTGAGCTGACCAGGTTTGGCAGGAACTGGTTTTACCTTCATCTTGTGCATGTTCTGTCTATACTTAGTGGGGGCAGGTTCCCAGCTCCACTGAAGTATTTTGTTCTTTCGTCCTGGTAGAAAGAAATCCAATTTCATGCGAAGTTGCTGCAGAAGAAAAGCCTTTTGCTCTGGCAAATAAACCACCTCTGCTCCAGTCCCTCCTGCTTCAGACACACAGCCTTGCTGCTGACAGTATTTCCATCTCAAATGCACAGTTAGAAGAGCAGGGCAGGGAAACCCAAGATATATCTTGCAAAATAGATACTTTCTATGTAGAAATACATCTCATTCCCAGACAGAAAGGAGGAGGAGTGTGTGGAACTGAGCAGGATGCAGGGAAGCGGGGGCATCCTGTGGCATTAGTGGGGACACTCTGTTTGAGATCCCAGCAGTGTGCTCCAGCCTCCTGGCTGCAGAGCACAGACACAGTGTTTATTACTGACTGCTATTGGATTTTTATAAAACTGATTCCCCAGAGCATTGGTATCTGGGCTATATAAGGGAGTGGGGAATGACCCTGTGGTTACACAGTTAGATGTGTGCTTAAGTGTCTTGCTGAGGTGGTATTAATTTAGAGAAAATAAACAGGTGCTTCCTGCTTTGGCTTGAATCTGGGGCGAGCGTGTGACACCTGATTAGATTTAGGATGTTTCAGTTCTGAGTGCCTAACTGTGTGCCTCAACACAAAAGTTAATAAAAAAAAATACGAGCATCCACCAGAAGAGCAGAGCCTTAATGGCACTGAACCATATACAACACTCATTTACAGAGGGTTTTCCAAGGTGTGGGGTCCAAGCAGTTGGATAATGAATGTAAAGTTGTCCAGAGGATTTTCAGACAGTATTGCTGAGCTGTGGTCAGACTGACCAGAGGTAGACCCCTTCTGACTTAAATAATCAGGTAGCACTCTGCATGGAAGCCACAAGAGTTTGGAGAAGGTGGTTTTTTTGTGTCCTATGTGTGGCCAGTGGGCCTGATCCTGCATTGCTGTGCTGGTTCTGAGAAACTGATCATTAAAATCAAAGAGGTTTTTGAGGCGTTCAGACTGTATTGCTGTGGATTTTAGTTCCTGCCATTCATTTTCCTTTGATTATCAGTACAATGCTTTATTTTTGCACAGTGTAATATTTTATTGAAGGCGCATTTGTGGCTAATAACATTTATAAAGAGGAAGCTTTGACTGAAATTGCATCTGAATGTCACTTGAATAATGAATGGGAATACCATATATCCATTAAAATTTGAACAATGATAACTGTATGTGTGTTAGAGTCCCCTTTTTGATGGATATGGCCAGCAGCCATTAAAATACAGTGAGAATTCTTGTTCACAGTCCCACAGTGGCTGATAATAACACTCTTGATAAGAATTTGCAGCTCAAGACACCAATTTCACAAAAGGGATTTATTGCAGCTAACAGCAGCTCTGAAGATTAAAATGTAGCCATCATTCAGTTCTACTTTTACTTTCTTTTTTTTTTTTTTAAGTCTCACGTATGTAAAGAGCGGATTTTACTTCCCCATCACTCTCTGGAGTTGGTTTCCTGCTGGCCCTTATTAAAAGCTACTCACTTTTTGAATATAAAATGTTAGCCAATATCCCCACTGGTTTAAAAGAAAAAAACCCAAAACTTTTCATCATATTTTTAATACAGAGGGTTTGTAGAATATAGAAATAGATGTGGCCTACTGGGTCATCTAGTCAATTTTCTACACCCCTCCATTATTTCTTACAAGCCTTCATGTTTCTGGGCTTTTTAATGTTTATAGATGCATTGCTGCTGCAGCTGTTCTCCAGCTCAGTGATGTGTGTCACTGGGCTCTAACAAGGAGACTCACATGGCACTTTGAAGTTGGAGGAAAATAGGGAAAAATCTTCTTAATAGAATCTATCCCAGAAAGTGACTTTGCTTAGCTTGCAGTAAGTAAATAAGGGGTGCTTCAAAAAAATGTATTAACTGTAGATTCTTGTTACTGTTTTCTTGGACCTACAAAGCTGATGCAGGAGGCAGTGTAGTACAGTGGCTGAGATGACTGACAGATTTATATTCTGCTTTTTGACCTTCAAAAAGTCACTTAATCGAGCTTTTCCTTTCCCCCCCTCATCCCTTCTGCAGAGCAGGGTTTATCTGAGCAGAAAGTGCTTACTAAGCACCAATTGAACACCTACTGTGCCAGGACCCTGAGCTTTATCTCTCAAGCCTGGTCAAATGCAAAATAATAAGTTGGTCTTCTGAAGAAATAGGTTGTTGAAAGAGTCATGTAGGCTTGGGTTTTCGACTGGCACAAAAAACTGGATTTCTTAAGGATTTGGTGAGCTGAGTTTAGCTTTTCTTCTATAATTATAGATATAGTTTGTTGACTTTGCTGATTCTTTAACTCCATTCCTGTGTCCAGGTCCGATCTGGCAGCAGGAGGTGGAAGGCTCACGTCCTTGTGCATTAAACAGGATGCAGTGCCTAATTATTATCTTGATTAAATTTGGTGATTAAGTGATCTGTAATTGTGTGTAAGCTCAGACATCCCAAGATATTACTCAAAGCCATGGTGACTGATCATCTGGTCAGGGCTGGGGTGGTACTGTGTTGATTAAATCTTACTTTAAGGAGAAGTTGGTTCACATTTCTGGAAGTATTTAAAGCTCTGTGGAATTTTGCTACATTTCTCTTTGCTGAGCAATATGTAAAAAGTACATCAAGTGCAAGTCTAGATAAGTAATAAATGTCAAGAAAGTATCTACAGAAGGATGTATTTGTGAAATATATTAATGGCTCCTTGTTTAATTTAAGAAGGCAGGAAAATACCATATTACTGATAAATTTTTGAAGTAAGTACAAAAAAAAAACCATGAGAAAATAAATATATGCCAACATCATAATTTCCTCTTGATGACTAAAGCTATGGCATTTTTAAAGCCAGGGATGAAGCAATTTTAGGCGTGATTCAGTTGAAACCTCTGCCTTTCTCTGTCCCCTCAGAATAAACCACCCATGCATTTTAAATTTTGCTCCTTTCATATGCTATGGGATATTGATAAAAAATGATAATAAAAAAGCAATGTCCCTTTTAGCAAAGAAAAGGCAGTCTGGTAGTCAAATGTTTTTCAAGCTTGGACTGAAAGAGTGGAATATCACCCAGTAATAAGTTTGTGGAGATGAAATCCACTTGGATAAAAAGTACAGAGCTATGCAACTTGACAGGCTGAGTCCTAAAGGGCAGCAATCTTGGATCCAATAGTCTCTCTCATTTTGAATAATTGCTGTGCAAGACAGAATCAAACATTTATTGCTGAGTACAGGTGCATTTGCTCTCCCTAGTGACCCTCTATAAGCAAATGTGCAAGACGATTTTATTACCAGGGCTGCAATTCACACAAACTGTTTGCTTTAGAGAATTAAATAAACCCAGACGAAGGACAGTCAATACTGTTGTTTTACCTTCTTGCATTTAAATGCTGCCTCCTGGATGGTTCAACAGCAAGCTGGAAGACACAGGGGTTCTGTGTAATGATTCATGTGGAGAAATTTACCTTTGAGGAAAAGCCACAAGAGCACCAAAATCAAGGGGTTACTTTGCTGTAGACAAATTCAGAGTATCACCTTCATCTGAGCAGGCTGCTGCGATTGATAACTAGTGGGAATTCTCTTGTCTGGAGAAATCTTGGCTAAAAAATTTGTTTCCAAACTGGAATGGCCAAGCACTGGCAAAGCTTTGATTTTGCTGCCAATGCAGCATTTGAAGAGTGAAACCATATTTGTGGCTGTGGTTGAAAGAGCTTCTGGGAGACATTTGAACCCATGCCATGAATTTTTGAACGAGGAGCGTTTTTCAGTGCAAGGGAAAATGATATCTCAGAGCAGCCCTTGCCTGGGAAGGGGCTGTGATCAGTCTTGCCTTTGGGCAGAGCCTTCCCTGAGACCAGTATCTCTTCAATGCAATTAAAAATAAAGGAAATAAAGGTATCTGGTGCCTGGCTTGTAGTGATGACAGCACATTCATGGCTGTGGAGGGACATTAGGAGCCATTTAAAGTGCCAACTAATGCCTTATTTGTTTTTCTACTGTATTTGTGCAGTGTTGACTATCCCTTGCTAGGACAAAATTAGACCAAGCAGAGGCAGAAAGGTTAGTGCCTTTGGTCTTCTCCTTTTTATCAGCTCTATCACCACAACAGGGCTAAGGCATCCCAAGTCTTTGCTGTCTTCATAAACCCCTGAGAACTGCATTCAGAGATACAGATACAGATCCAACACAGCACCCTGGACTCTCAAACCTTGTAATTGTTTGCATTCAGATACAGGCTGGTGTTGTCTCCCCCAGCTCTGTGTTTTGTACAGTGACAAGGAAAAGGAAAAGAGAAGCACTATAAAATGTATCTTGGATGTGATTGATAGCACCTCATGGAAGCAAGAGTAAATACTGAAATGCTGATTTATCTTTCCAAGACCAACACCTGGGCTTTTTATGAGGCTTGGACTAAGGAATATAAACACTGGGTGACAGCCACAGTAGGACTGACTGTTCAGGCTATACCTCCAGTCTATCCAGTTATTAAGAGCCAGCACAGAGCAGTGCAGAGAAGCCATCAGAACATTGCAGGAAGTCCGCAGCTGTTGCAGATCTGTTTTTGGGGCAGGGAGGAGATCTCCTAGGGCTCAATCCCAGCCAGGGTATTCTGGGGTGTTCATCCTCTGCAGGGTTCAGGATCAATCCTTCAGCCCCACGGAGCACAAACATCACAGACATGGGATGAAAGCCATCATGGACCATTTTCTGTGTCTAACCCTGGGTTTGGAGCAACAGATTTTGTCCTGAGCAAAGATAGATGGAAGGAGATGTGTCTTCTCAGCACTCTTGAGAGTCATCTGGCAGAAGAGTCTTCACCAAAATTTTCTTTGTAATCATTTGTGAGATAAATAAACTGCAGGCATCACACACAGCCAAATGAAATGGAAGCTATGGCAAAGCTGGTCAAGGGGACTTTCTCCTTCAAAAACTCTTGTAATGGGTGACCCAGACTTTTAAGACAAAATATTTGGCAAGTGAGTTCAAACTGAAGAAATTCTCTTATTCACTCAAAAGCTCCTGCTCCTTGCCAACACAGTAATGTGCTGTTGGGACAGGTAGAAAGGGCTGCTTTCCAAAAATAAGCAGATATTATGCAACAAGCTTAGTTATATTAATAAGTGCAAAATGGATGTACTATCCATTATCTGCTTTCAAATCCAATTAGACAGTCATACTGATGATTACTGATTATTTATTTATTATTATACAGAGAAAGGTTTGAGGAAAGGCAGAACTCAGACTTTAACATTCTTTTGATTTCACATTGGAGCTTGGTAATTGATGAAAGATGTTCCATGTGTTACTTGAAACTTTTCTGTTGGCTTTGTGATCTGAACTAGGTCTGACAAGTTACATCAGGAGTCCTTCACAGGACACTCCCTCTAGCAAGAGTAATACCCTTCTTGCAGGACCTGCTTCTGGAGTTCCCATTGAAGTAAATGGATCCACTTGATGTGGATAGACAGCATTTGTCTCTATTCTGTTTTTTTGGGGGGTTTTGTCCTGATTCTGTTGAATATAGGAGCTGTCCTGCATTGTCCACTGTTATAAATAGGAGCAATAGTAAAATTCATCCTTAATTGTTTTTAAAAAGGGATTTTGGATAAAACAGCTGGTGGAAATCATTTGAAAGACTCAGCTGGCTTTGCATGAAGTTGGAGCAGGCTCAAAATACACTGACAAGTCCAGCAGTGAAAAAAATCTCTGTTGTCAGCTGATGTATCTCCTTCCTCTGCACTCTGGGTTATTCTCACTGTCTCTCCTTAGGCACTGAATTTCAATGTCTAAATTGGGAGCCCAGTAAATGAGGATGCAAGTCTGTTGGGTTTGCATGGCAAGGTTTTGGCAGTGGGGGGATTACAGGGGTGGCTTCTGTGAGAAGCTTCTGGAAGCTTCCCCCCATGTCCAGCTGAGCCAATGCCAACTGGCTCTGAAATGGAGCAAGTCCATCTGCAACGCTGGTAGTGCCTCTGGGATAATGTGTATAAGAAGAGGGAGAAGTTGCTTCTCAGCAGCAGCCAGAGGAGGGAGGAGGGAGTATATGAGAGCAGCAGCTCTGCACGCCCTGAGGTCACTGGGTCCTGGAGCATGGCACCTGTGGAAGGGTCCAACGCTGGGGCAGTCCATGCAGACCTGCAGCCCATGGGAAGGACTCACACTGGAGGAGTCTGAAGAGGAAGGAGCAGCAGAGACAATGTGTAGTGAACTGACCACAGCCCACATTCCCTGTCTCCCTGCCCTGCTGGTGGGGTGGTAGGAAGAGAAATCAGGAGTGAAGTTGAGCCTCAGAATAAGGGAGGAATGGGGGGAAGATGTTTTAAGATTTGGTTTTATTTCTCATTGTCCTATTGTAGTGATTCCCAAGTTGAGGCTGTTTTGCCTGTGGTGGTAACTGCTGAGTGATCTCTCCCTGTCCTTATCTCAGCCCACAAGTTTTTCACTATATTTTTCTCTCCTGTCCAGCTTAGGAGGGGAGTGACAGAGGGGCTTTGGTGGGCACCTGGCATCCAGCCAGGGTCAGCCCAGTACAGTGAGGCTCCCCACATTTCCTGTGGTGGGAGTGAGTCTCTGCACTGTGATCACTCAGGGGAAGAATTTAACTCCACAATTACAAGTGTGCATTGAAAGCATGAGACTGAGGCTTCTGTCTCAGAGATGGGCTGGAACTGCACATCCTGGCTCTTATCCTGGGTGCTCATGGGGAGTGACTCAAGAGCTTGAACATCTCCATTCACCTGCTCCATCATCACAAGGATACTTACATTACTCTCTGCAGGAGTCCTGCTCTCTGCATAAGCAACCTGCTGCTCATATCACACACACACTAAGCACTCAGATTCATGTCTTTGCAACCTCAGTGGCCTGAAAGGGGTTGTGCAAATGTGAATAGCTGCATGTGGCTTCCCTGACCCAGAGAAAGGCAGTATGTGAAATTTGGGCTTGTATGCCTACATGGACATACATAGTTAGAAGAAAACAAATAAGAAATCAGTTGGTAATATATGCCCATGTCACACTCAGAAATGCTCTTGAATAGGGTGGCTGGCAATAGCATGGAGTCTTCTAGATGCAGGTGGAGGCAGCAGATAACTGTGGTGGCTTGTGCCAGGCAAACCAGCTCCTGCTGCCACGGCCCAGCATGGACCCCTGTGGCTCCTTTGTAGGCATTGCCGTGGGTCACTGAATCACAGCCAGGGAACCAGCTGGTTGCTCTGTCTCTGCAGCTTTCTTTATCTCATGAAGAGTTTCAAATGCTGCCCCCTGCTCCTTGCTTTTTAACAGATGACATTGAAGGACTTTCACCTTTTTCCCCCCAGTTTTTTTTTTGAGGTTCTCCCTGCTTCATCATGTCATGGGTGACGTCCCTGACATCTGACCACTGACTTCTGCACCAGCAAGATTTTCATGGAATCATAGAGGCATTAAGGTTGGAAAAGACCTCCAAGATTATCAGGGCCAGATGTCTTTTTTCTTGTCCAGTAACCAATCTGTGGCAGGGCTGCCTCAAACTCCCTCCTCCCAGTGCAGGCACTAATTCCTCACCCCACCCCAGGTGGCTGCTCCATTCTTCTGCCAGAGGCACCAGGGACGGGCACATCCTGACCCTGGGAACAGCCACCCTGCCTCCCTGCTCAGCTGCCCTTGCCAAGCAGCGCTGCAATCTGGGCTCAATTCCTGTAGCAAAAGGCAGCTGAAGCAGCTCAGTGTTACCCTCTCCAGAGACCAGCTGCTCTCACCTGGCGCCTTGCAGCTAATCATAGCGACAGCAGCCATTGTTTATTTTCCTCCATCCTTGTCTTCCTTGTTTTATGGAAAATTAGAGCAGGCAGGCAAGCGATCCATCAGCCTATAAATGCTGCAGAGTCTTTTGGCTTTGTGCTAAATAATTGTGCATTTTATTGCTATTTACACATTTATTTTCCGAGGCAATAAAATACAAACTGCAGTCCTCAAGACTTTATATTTTGCATCTGTATTGCAGCAGCCACACAGGCTTCAGCAGCAGCATGCAACCTGCTGCCACAAATTCACTTTCTTATTTTAGTAGGTCTAACATTTATTTATAATTAATGTCAGAGACCTTACACAGGAATGCCAATTATTGATTTTTTTCTTTTTTTAAGAAAAAAAAAAGACTTTTTTCTTATTACTGCCATAGCAGCGCAATCAAATTGCAGAGGCTAATCTTGTCCACAAGAGTGGAAGAAAAGGCTCTTAAAAACGGAGTTGAAGGCTCTTAAAAACTGAGTTGGTGGTACAGTTATAAAAAGCATCATGCAACCCCTTAACTCTGGAGTTTGTATATATGGAAATTATTGTGTGGGGGGCAGGGGACAGTAATTCAAATTAGCAGCTCTGCTGGTGTCAGTGTGGGAATAGGAAAGGTCTCCAGCAGGAGCCATTGTAACCACTGCAAAATGAGAGCCTTTGCAAGTGGCAGGGGCTCAGTGTGCAGTGTGCAGCTCGGGATGGGGACACCCAGGGTCTGGGTGGATCCCCAGACTCCACTGCTGTGACTGAGGAGTGGCTGCTGTGCCTGCAGGTTTGCACTGGCAGCAGTGCCCATGGGGTGCAGCACTTCCCATGCAATGGTTGTACATGGAACTCAGCTCCACTTGCCACAATCACATACACAAGGATGTGAATTGCACCAAAGAAGCCTTGAAACATATTTTTATGGCTTGAATCTCCCATTACCTGCTTAGTGCTAAGATATCTACCCATGCATTTGTACACTACATGGCCCTTATCAGTAGCCTTTGCACAGCTGGTGCTTCTCCTTCAGTCCAACTATGCCAGGAAATCTGCTGAGGGAGGCATCAGACTTGGCAAAGAGTGATGGGAACAGTAGCCAGCTCCATCTTAAACTAATTTTTACCCCTGGCAGGGATGGCTGCCTAACAGGCTGAAACACAGCCCTGAAAAAGCTGCAGGTTGGAGGTGTGAAGGGGCTTCAGAGGGCAAAGTAACGAGTCTGCTACTGCACCATCTTCCCATTCCTGATGATTTACTGTCAAAAGGCTGAGCAGCTCTGGGAGAGGGAAGAATTGGAGTTAGGAGCAGAGTTGCGAGCCAGGGATGGATGTTGCATTTCTACCCCAAGCTCTGTAATGCTGAGAATAAGATGGATGCCTGCAGGCTCACTCACCCCTTCCACATCTGCAAAGCAGAGCTGGCACCAGCATGCCTTGTGTATGGTGGTGTTTGGAGGGATTACCAAAAAAAAGGGCTTGTTGTGAACAGTTGTCATGGGGCTTGAATAACCTGCTTGTTTTGTGCCACCTTCCCCTCCAAGGGGTTCTCCACCCACAGCAAGTGAACCTCAGTGGGTCAGGAAATAAAACCAGAGGTGATCAGTCCATCTCTGTGGTGCCTTCCCAAAGAGCTCTGTAACAGTAAGGAAGCCAGGCCTTCCTTACTGTCAGCTGGGAGGGCTGTGATGTCTGTGCATGAATGTGGCAAGAGGTGCTGTCAGAGCAAAGCTGGATGTTGCTGAAAACTGTGTGATTCAGTCTGAGGAACAGCAAACCAATCCTGAAGGATTCTGCTCTGCCTTCCTGGGGGCATTAAGTTGCAAAAGTTGTGGGAAAGAGTGAGGTGTGGATTCTCAGCGTCTCTGGAAACTCGTACCCCAAACATCTCATGTGGAGTACCACAGATGGAAGCAGTGAGTGCTTTGGCTGTTACTTGTTTGTCATTGCACAGCCACAAATGCCACCTTGCCACCTGAATTCTGGCACTTCAGTTCTGGCTTTTTTTTTTTTCTGGCATTATTAGGATTTTTCTTTCTTTGCTTGCTCATCAGGAAGATAGCTCTATTTTCATTTCTTAATTAGCTTGGTATTTCTTCACCCATTCAAAGATGTCTGGCCAACTTGAAGTAATGTGCAACACTTGTCAAGCCAAAGGCTTTGCACACCAGGACTAATAGCCTGGGGACAGGAGAACGTGTGCTCTCACAGAGCTGCACTGTCTGGGCTTGGGGCAGATATCACCCACAGGAACCTCACCTGCACAGAGGAGGTGTTGCTGACAGGTATCTGGGCATAAAGGAGCTTTATTCTTGCCCAGTAGCACTGGTGGGGCTGCAAAAATTTCTTCATTTGCTCTGTCTGCTCTGACAGTGCTGGGGAGCCTGGCCACCAAATATGCAGCTCACGTCCACGGGTTTTGTAAAGTTGTTTCTGAAAGCAAATCCTGTTTTTATTCTGCTTGTGTTGAGCAAGTTGAGCTGTAAATCATGTTTCACCCCATGGATGCTATTGTAGACCCAGCTCTACTTTTTTGAGTTGGAGAAGGCACCAAACAAATCCAAGGGCCTGTAGGAATGGGACAAGAGGTAATGGTTTTAAACTAAAAGTGTTTAGATTCAGACTAAATATAAGGAAGCAATTTTTATGAGGAGGGTGGTGAAACACTGGCACAGATTGTCAAGAGAGGCTGTAGATGCTCCATCCCTGAAAACATTCATTCCTGGGGCTCTGAGGAAGCTGATCTTGTTGAAGATGTCCCTGCTCATTGCAGTGGAGTTGGACTAGATGACCTTTAAAGGTCCTTTTGAACCCAAACCATTCCATGATTCTAACAAAAGCTGTGGGGAGGAAGAGGGGCAATGTCTCTCTCATTTTTTATCCTTTGCTATAGAAGAGGGGTTTTATCTCAGTGGGAGATTGGTTTGGTTCAGACCAGCAGAAGTTTGGACATCCCTGTGTGCCTCCTGTCCTCCTTGCACGCAGCAGCATGACCCATATAGGGGTTAATTCCAGCAGTAAGCCCTGTCAGCCGGTCAGGAACCTGCTCCCAGACCCTTCCTGCTCCCTGCTAATCCAGGCAAATCCTCTTTCCCTGTACCTTCTCCTGTTTCTTCCATTACCTTGAAGTAAAAAGGTGAGGATGAAGGAAAGGAAGAAAAGTTATGGAAACACACTTTAGCCATTTTGGTAGGTGCATGAGAGAAATCAGTCTCCCTGAAGTGCAGAGCAGCCCCTGCTGTCTCTGTGGGCTCTGTACAGATGTCTGTGTGCAGTCTGCCCACCCTACCTGCTGCTCCCCCCATGACTGCCTGGACCATGGCATCCCAGGACTTTCCCTAGCTTTCCCAGCACAGAGTCATGTCCTGTAAATAAGGCTGAGCTTATTTCCCAGGCTGCCTGTATCTAAAATCAGGGGGACATTTCCTTCTGGGTTCATTTAGTCAGGAGAAAAGGAGGCTGAGGGGAGACTTTCTCTACAGCTCCCTGGAAGGAGCTCATGGGGGTCAGTTTCTTCACCCAAGTAACAAGAGATAGAATGAGAAGGAACAGCCTCACACTGTGCCAGGGTATGTTTATCTAAACAGGTGTGTTTAGATTGGATATTAAGAAAAATTTCTTCACCACAAAAGCTGTTGAGCATTGGAACAGGCTGCCCAGAGAAGTAAGGAAATCACCATCCCTGAAAATATTCGAACAACGTATGGATGTGGCACCTGGGGACATGGTTTGGTGATGACTTGACAATGCTGGCTTAGCTTTTGGACTCTGTTATCTCAGAGGTCTTTTCCAACCTGAGTGATTCTGTGATTCTTGCCCCCCTGCACTGCTGTGCAAGCCCGGGTGCAGCTTCAGCTCATAGAGCCTGCAGGGGATGATGCTCTGAGGTGATCCCAAAGAGTTTGGTTTTTATTCAGGACTGAGAGGATGGCAGCACAGTGTTCCATCCGCGCTTCTTTCAATTTCTTTTTTCAGTCCTTTAAGATCGTTAAACAAGAGTTTGGGGAAACACATCTTTTGCTGCTGTCTTATGATCTGGTAGCAATAACAAATCACTTGAGAGGCAAGAGAACTTCCTGTACTGGTTGTTTGTGGAGAAGGAGTTAAAAAGATATCTATTAGTTATGTGTGACTGGTTGGTACTGCCTTTGCATGGGAGGAAACCTCTCAGCACCTCACCCAGCTGAGCCTCCCACGAGTGTATGAACAAATGTCCAGGATTAAAGCCAAACCGTCTCAGTTTCGGTGTCAGCCAGGAGCTGCACCTCTGCGAGGGGCTCTGAGGGGTGAGCAGTCTTGTCCTTGGCTGCCATTCTGGCTGATAGCTCCATGAACAGAAATGACTGCAGGTATTTGTAAACTCAGGAAAGATCACTTTGCCTCCGTGTGCTGGGTGCTGTCGCTGTGAGCCTCACTGCTGTGCATCTCTGCACTTCCCTCACTGAGGAAATGAGAGATGCACCAAATCTGCCATGCACATAAACCAGGGCAGGGGCAATGAAATTCAGAAGCAGGAAATACAGGAGGCTGCAAAATGAGAACAATTTCCTAACTACAAGTTTGGAAACATTCTGGCAGCAGTGATGCTGGGAACTGGAAACTTGGAAACTTCATCATCTTTCAAACAAAGATCTAGCAATTCACTGTGGGACAGCAGCCCCTGGTATCCATTCTCCTTTCCTGAGGATGGAAACTCCCCAGCAACAGCAATTACCAAGTACTGGATCATTCCCCTGTAGCTGAGTGTGACAACACTTCTGGGGCTGGGAAGTCACATCTCATTTTAGAGGAAATTAAAAACAATGGTGCCTTCTCCTCCATAAGAAGTCATAGGTCAGTTCTCCTCTGGGAATGTCTAAGTTCTGTTTGGAATGACTTCCCTTTGGATGCTGTCATTATTTTCCAGGATTCACTTTTTATTTTTGAGCAAGAAAGGCGTAGTATAAAAAGACTAGAAACTCACATTACCCTGTTTAAAACCAAGCCAAGCAGAACAGCGCATTTCCCAGAGTTTCTTGGTATACATTTCCTTGCGTATCTTGGAGAGATTTTAATTAAAAGTTTCTTTTTCCTTTCCTTAATAAAGGCAAAACACAAATAAAAATCTTGTAGCTGCCACTTTTAAAGCAAGCTTTTGGACACAAATTGGTGGCTCATTTAAGAGGAAGCCCAAAACCCCAGGGCTCTGCTGCCTGTGGTCACTGGGGACTGTTAGTTTTTAACAGTGTGCCCATTAAAACTTGCCAGGAGCTTTATTTCTAGAGCAAGTGGTGACATTTTCATAAACTCCAATTTAAAAGTTACCATGAAATTTTTCATTGAAGTGAGAGCAGGATCCCACATTCATTGCAATAGTGATATGCACAAAACCTTGCAGTCCCAAAGAAAAGCTTCCCTGTCCCACTGAAAATGGAGGGATGATTTAGGTGGGGAAAGGATATTGCAGTGACTGTGGGATCCTGTTCTCAGTGTTTGAATGGGAGGTGTGATCTTGAACCCAAGGACAGAATTTAGCTTTAGATGTTGCCCTGCTGTGGGTTTTGTGCTGACAAAGGGCTCTTACAATTATGGTCACTTCAGGAGAGTGACAGGGAGGGAAAGCTGAGGTTTCTGACAAGCACCAAACCAGCCCATGTAGGACTGGTGTTTGTCTTTTGTTGATGCACAAGAAGAAGTTCTTGGTTTTCTAATGTGTCACTAACTAGGAAGATGCTGGAAGGTTTTATTGGGGAAAAGTCAGCAGCTGGAGCTTCCCCATCCTGATTCAATAATCAGAAGCCCAAAGGACAGAGCTCCCCTCTGCCACTCTTTGTCATAGGTAAAGGGGTAAATTCAGGCTGATGTTTCCACAGCATCTGGCCTGCTACAGATTGATTTCTAGGTAGAATGCTGGCAGCACTGCAGAGAGCAAGTCCAAAACAATATTGAATTGGTCACCACTTTCTTGTGTTAAAATTTCTCCTTTTACAAAATCAATGATGCCATTTTAGAATTGAAAAATTAAATTCTAAATTAATTGAAGCTTCCTCTGCTAATTATTTCTGTATGGCTAAGTGATACTTTGAATTTCTCTTTGAATGAGGAAGTCCTTAAATATTCAAGAATTGCTGGTTACCTTAGCAGACTCCCTGTTTATGTTTTAGCCATCTAAGTAAGACAAGTGGAAAAGATGCCATAGTTGTGTGCATGTCTGTGTGTGTTTCTCCAGCATTCAATTATCAGCATCCAAAACCTCAGTATTACCATTTTTAATGCAGTTCAGGATGCCCAGCTGAGTGCTGTATATGCAGCTCTGATGTATGCAAATCCATTTTGCATGCAGCTCTTGACATATTTTCAAATTCAGGATTATGGGAAGCTTTTTGTGTGCCACTTTGATGTATGCTAATCTTTGTTTCTCTAAAAACACTTTAAAAAAGTCCAGACAAGTAGACAATATTTCTTCTTTGCTGAAACCCTGTGGTTTTTTCTGTACCCAGGCTCCCACATAGTTCAGAGCAAAGCTTCCACCAGTGGTGTGCTGAAGGGCCATATTCATGTGCCCTGCTCTGGGCAGCTGCTTGTATCCATCAGGTATCAGAGACAACCTGAGATCTAGCAGTCCTCTGGATGAAGGGCAGCCTGAATCATTCATTTCTTTCTTGACTGTCACCTCTGCTGTAGATGCAGGGCAAAAGCTGGAATGGGAACCTCACACACAGAGGCTGGGTGATGCCTGGGCTGGTAGCAAGAGCACACAGTGCAGCTGGATCCAGATAGGTCAAGTGCACCTATTCGGAACATAAATGATCAATCAATAAAAGTGGCTGCCTAATGGCTTTGTAATTCTGCCTTGTAACACAGGATATGAATTATCAAATGTGTTACTTATATCTCTAATATGTTTTATTGTATTATTTATAGGCTTCTTGTAAACTTTCTGTGGCTGCCAGACTTATCATAGTGTGTACAGTAGATGAAAAACTTGGAAGTATTATTTTGTTCTTGCAAGGTTTGCAGTGGGTGCCAGGTCCAGACTATGCACAGATGCTAAAACACCTCTGAATTTAATTGTGGGTAGTTTGACACCTTTGTAGCACCATAAAGACGAAATGTAAATCCCAGGTTAATGAATGAGAAAATCCCTGTGGTGTCATTAAATCTTCCCCTGAGCGAACTCAGCGTGCCCAGTGAATAAATGTTTAATGCAGTGCTGTGTCAGAGGGAGCCATCGATTGTGAGAGAAACGCTGTTGCTTTACGAGGATCCCATCAGCTGAGCTCCAGTTAACAGCCCCACAGTGCCAGCAACTGCTTGGTATTGCTTCAGGGCAGGAATCCCAGCAAAGAGAGTCAGAGGTGCTCACATGGGCACAGAAACATTTCTCCTGGATTTTCCTAGAGTTTTGGGATTATTGACAATATCATCAATATTATCATCATTACTATCTAATCTTTCTTGGCATTCAGAATTGTAATGCCATGACATTCCCTGCAGTGCATTAATCACTTTCTTAATATCAGAAATTAATGTTTCTCACAACACATTCTTTGAAGTCATGAACAACTGTATTTATAGCCACACACATTTCCCTACAGCTTTAACCAAGGAATAGGATGGTGAATATTTTTGAGCTGGATACTCACAGGTGGTGTAGCAAAACACCTGTGGTTGGGTTGCATTTTTTATTGGGATTGCATACCCAATATTGGGATTTGCATACCCAATGCAAAACCTGGGATGGCCAGGTTTTGGTCGTGGGATTGGGGTTGGAGCTACAGGGTTGGCTTCTGTGAGAAGCTGCCCCCATGTCCAGCATGGGCACCTGGCATCCAGACAGGGTCAACCCACTACACAGCTTTACTTCAGAGTATTCTACAGTCTGGAATAATCCTATATCCTCACCTGTAATCCTATAAAATTAAACCAAATGCAGCTACAGGGTTCACTTTTCAGTCGTTTTAGTTTGCATCTGTTTCTACTACTGCTGCTATTGTTAATTAGTCACTGTGTACTTGAATTACGTGAAAGTAGTTTTCTTACTGTCTTTGGTGAATTAGCAAGACTTTAAAACCAATCCATAGTCATCCTAACATGAAGCTAAAAGTAAAAAAAAGAGGTGATTTTATTTTCCTTTCTCTTACAAAGAGTAAAAGGAGTGCTGTGTATTTGGAGAGTGGTGGTGGTGTTTTTGTTTTATTTTGAATTTCTAAATGTTTTGCTTTCCTTTAATTACCAAACGTTAGACATTTTCCAGAAAAAGCTTTTGCAAAATGAAAAGCAGATTTCTTCATTTAAAATGTCAAAGACCCTTCTTTTTGAAAATTTCTTAATACTGCAAATCAAGAAGAAAAATAGATTTAATTTTGACAAATTGATTTGAAACAAGATAAAAATAAATTGTGCTTGAGAAACTCCTTACCAGCTCCAATTCTAGACTTGTCATATCATGAACCAGTTAAAAATTCTTCTAGGTGCAGACACACATAGGTGTCCTGGAAATCCCTTTGATAACTCTTCTTTTCCGAGCAAAGAGTAGCAGAGCTTTGATCCCAGCCTACAAATCATGTAATGGCATGGGAAGGATGTGGAAACACCAGGGCAGTCTGTCCACCATGGACTTTGCTATCAAAGTTTGTCAACAGGAATCAAACAGCAATTTTTATGTGTCCAGTTGTCTGCTTGGATGTTTTTAAAGAACTCTTTGAAGTAGAGCAATTCACTGACATAAAGTGAATAAATTTTAGTGAGTGAGTGAATTTTAGTTTAGGATTTTCACCACAGTGTTATTCTTTTCATTGTCCCAGCTTTGGACTCTTGGTGTGCAGCCCAAAAAAATCCCATCCCAACCCATGGTGAATATTGGCCCACCACAGAAAAGTTCTCATCCCGTGGGTTAAACCTATGTGTCTGTCCAACATTGCAAACTACAGGATGCGGAAGGAAAAGAGTATTTTTTCAAGAACTTGTAACAATATATTTGCTATTTAAAACATCAACGTGTCTGTGGGAAAGGGGATTTGGAATATATAAAAGAAAATTAAGTAGCCCCAGGGAAGCAGAGGTGCCATTTTCTGATTAATGGAGTGTGTGCAAAGAGGCAGGGCTCCTCCAAAATCACTTTCTAGCAAGACAGGGGCTGTGGAAGACATTCTGACCAGCAGCTTATTTTTCCACTGTTGTTTTTCAACACATCCCTGGTTGACCTGGCAGACTCCAACCTCTTGGCCATAAATGCTACTGTTCACGACTTGGCTGGAGAGTTCTGTCATTCCAGAGCTCCTATTTTGTCCTGAAAATACTTGAACTGAGGATTGAGCCAGAGGAATGGACGATAAACAGGTCAGCAGTGGAGCTGCATGTTAGGTTTGAATTCATCAACAAATTCAGGCCTTTTCCCTGGCCTCTCCCAGTTTATCTCATGGTTGTTTCCTGGTATGAAGATGGGGCTGAGTGCTCCCTTGGCACTGCAATGACCTGGAAAACTTAAGACCAAGCTCCCACTGGCAAGCTGTGGTGCATTACCAGTGCACTTTCCTTCACTGAACCTGGCATGATACCAGCCTGGCTGCAGTAACAAAAGGCCATTGTATAAACAGTGACTTACTCACATTATGGTTCCCAGTGGAAATAAATTGATCATGAGTTTATCTCCATGGTCCCAGACATTCATGTGTTTCTGAGTGATAAGTGATACCTAGGTGAATGTCATCCTTGCAGAGCTAGTGCCACCAGTGGAGGGAGCTTGGCTCTCCTCACCCTTTCCCTTCACAACAAACCCTCCTTTCACCTCCTCTTTTAAGGCTGGAAGTCAGGTGCTGTGTGAAGAGATGGTGGTAGGGGACTTGATGTTTATCAAATAGGAGGAAATTTTATTGGGATAATAGAATGGATCATCAGCATTTTTTATTCTTAGAGTCACAGAATGATAGAATTGGATTTTGGGTTGGAAAGGACCCTTAAAGATCATCTAGTCCAACAGGGCCCCTCTGCCATGGGCAGGGACATCTTCAACTAGATCATTTTGTTCAGAGTCCCATTCTACCTGGTCTCAAACACTTTCAGGGATGGGCCTCTATCACCCTTCTGGGAAACCTGTTCCAGTGTTACACCACTCTCTCTGTAAAATATTCTACTTTGTATCTAGTATAAATCTACCATCTTTTAGTTTAAAATCATTTTGCCTTATCTTGCCACTACAGGTTCTACTAAAGAGTGTCTCCCTACCTTTCTTAAGCCCCCTTTAAGCACAGGGAAACTGCTCTGAGGTTTCCCCAGAGGCTTCTCTTTTCCCAGGCTGAACAATCCCAGCTGTCTCAGCCTGTTCTTCATAGGAGAGGTCCTTCTCCTCAGATCTGCTCTCAGTCTTTTCATCCTGTATTGATACCTGGGGTTGCCCTTGTTGAACCTCAGAAGGAGATTTTGGAGCCAGATAATCTTTCACAGCATTTGAAGTCCCATTCAAAGCAAAATTTCCCGCTTGGCTTGAAGTCATGAGTACAGAGTGTAGCCCATGGAGGACAGCACAATCAATCCTGGGTATTAACACTGTGATTTCTCCAGCCTTTGCAGGAGTGAACTCTTGGAATGCAAGGGAGGAGGATGTGGTGGAGGAAGAAATGTCTTCACCATCGTGGGAGGTGGTAGGGATGGCAATTCTCCACACCCAAGGATAAGGGCAGACTCGTGACCTTTTCCAAGCCAGATCCTCCAGCTCTTTCTTCAAACACCCTGAGGGAGTTTTCATTTCCAGAACACTCAGCAACAAGCCTGACAAAGTCTGCCAAGATAAATACTTATTTTGAGGCAACAGAAGGGAAATTCCCCACCCAAGTTTCTGTTGATCCCATACACATCTAGCACAAAAAGGTGCTTGCTTACCCTGACCTCACAGATTTGTTACACACGTAGGTAGGGCAGGCTGTGTCAGAGTACCAATAGAGAGATTCCCTTTTGACTTGGGCCACCCCAGCCTGGTGCCAAACTGCTCACTGACAAGGCACAAGTGGGTAATGATTTTTTTTTCAGATCGCTGGCACCTAAAATGCTGTGCAGGTTACGCTCCATAAACCATCTCCAGTTTTTCTTCTATTCACTGTGATGGATGAAAACTGCCCAATAGCTGGCTTCACATTCAAGAAGCACGTAGGAGCTGCTGCATTCAAATTTTTCTGAAGCTACTTTTTCTCATGGCTTAAATGCTCCTGAATGCTTTTGTTTTCCAGGCAGTGTTGATACGATTAGTTTGAGTTGCTTGGAGTGGACATTTTAATAAATCTGAGAGCAATATACCAAGTACCTTGCCTGATTTCAATGCTGTGATGCCATTTGACAGTGGCAATCAAACAGATTTGTGCCTCTCAGCATGGTCAGTGATGGGGCAGAGGAGTTACAGATCATTTTCTCCCCGATCAAATGGCAGGTGAGACTTGGATCTGCCTTTCTGTCTGTGAGCACACAAGACAGCAGCACACATGCCATCTCTGTGAGGATGTAATGAGGACAGGAGAAAGGAGCCAGTGAGCTCTGAGAGACAAAATACGATCTAATTTTAATTAATCATACAGTGGTTTGTGTTGGGGGGGACTTTAGAGATCATCTGTTTTCAACCCCCCTCTGCTGTGGACAGGAATGCTTTCCACTAGACCAGGCTGCTCAGGACCCCAGTCAGACTGGCCTTGAACACTTCCAGGGATAAGGAATTATATGGAATCCATAATGTGATGGATGGATGGATGGATGGATGGATGGATGGATGGATGGATGGATGGATGGAAGGAAGAAAGGAAAGGCAGGGCTCACCTTTGCCTGCCAGAGCATGGAACAGGCTGAAGTGGCAGAGGCCGTGCTGGGGCACAGGCAGCACCCTGTCATGTCTCCAAGAGGCCTTCAATGCTTGGTGGGACTGACCTGCTGGAGCTGAGGGACACAGAGCAGAGGTCTGACAGGGGGTCCCAACACCATCTGGTTAAGATTCACGCTCATCCCTGTGCTCAGCTCTGACTGTCTGCCAGGCTGCCCTGTAATTCACATCCTGTCTCACGGAGCAAAAGCTCAGAGGTTTCTGGTGAGGTGTCAGACCAATGAAAGGTTTCTTTCTAAATGTCAGCCAGCTCTGGTCAGGGGGAGGCAGGTGGTGATGAGCCTGGGTAGGGCAGACAAGCCTGTGGTTTGGAGTGAAACAGTTCCCTCCATTGTTTCTCTCCAGGCCTAGCACAGATCTGGGGTGTGAATTTATGTGTGTTTTTCCAGGGACGTGTTTTTTGTTGTCCTAGAATGAGATCTTTCACGGCTGCTGTGGGCCCTTGTGGGTACAGTAACGCAAGATTTAACCTCCCAGGCCAGGGCTTTGAGACCATGGGTTGCTCAAGTAGTTGCTCACAAGAAGTGTGGACAGGAAAAAAGTCCTCAAATGGCAGAAAGGATGCTTAGGGACATAGTGTTGGTGTTGCCAAATTTATAACATTATAGCTGTCAGTGGCTTAGCTGAGAAACTACTTAATCTCTGTAGGTTTTACGGGGTAGGAATCTGAGCTGTGCTTCTGAAAATGGGCACTTGCAGTTCTGCTGCTGAGGCCTTTCTAGCACAGCACATCCTCTTGAAGCCAAAATTGCAGCAAATCTTGAACTTACTCCTTCACGTGTAGAGTTTCCAGCTGTAAAATACTGTGGGATGTTCAGAGGTTGTGCAGTGGCCACCATCAGTCATGAGAGAGCTGCAGCAGGTCACACTGTCCTTTCCCAGATTCTGACAGGGCAGGTGGATATGTGAGTTTTGAGTCTAAAGGATTGTGGGACCTTTGAGCTGTTCAAGCCCTGCATGGAGCACTGGCAATGTCTCTGTGCTGGGATGCTGCTGCTCTCTGTTGCCTTTGTGCTCTTCTGCCTGACATGCTGTGCCTGGAAAATGCTGGCAACTTCAAACTAGAGAGTGTGTTTCACACCAGGGTTTTAATGTGAGTTACAGACCAGAAAAGCTGGATCCTGAACCATCAGCATCTAACAATGGCTAACAAAGATCTCCTCAACGTGGTGCTGGTACAAAGCACTTCTTTGCTGGGAAAGTAGGCATCAAAAAAGGGCCAAACACCAATGTACTGGGACATGTACAGTGTGGGGGGATGAGTGGTACTAGTATTGTGATTTTTTTCTCAATGTTTTTTCATTATTATTTTCTTCATGCATTTTGTCTAAAGCCCATCCATTAAAAGAAATTTTAAAAAATTAACCATTCTGCTAATATTGTGTGGTTGACCACACAGATCTTGTGTAATGCCCAAATGCCCTTCAAGCCCTGTATCCCATAATCTGTCCCATGCCCAAGGCAGCAACATATCTCAGTCCCAAGGGCAGAGTTGACTCACCTGGGTGAGTTTCATGCCTGAGGCTGAGGCTGTGCAGGGCCAGCCCTGGGAGGGATTCAGGCAGGGTGCCCCTTCTTTGAGTTCTCCTTTCAGGTTCCCAGCTGCCCTTGTGCCCCCAGGCTCCTTTGGGCTGGTGCAGTTGATGACTCCTGGGGTGGGCCTGGGAGCAGCTCAGCAGGGCATTATTTAGGTTCCCCTTTTCTTTCTGTGCTCCTTTGTGGGTGTGCAGATGAGCTTTTGTTAAAGAACCTGACAAGTCCAGTGAGAATACATTGCATTTGTAAGTGGATTTGTAAAAAAAAAATATTTCCTTAAGGTGTTAAGCATTGCTTTATATTAGTCCATTGAACTGATGTGCTTTTATCTTTGTTGATTAACAGATTGGCAGGGGGCCAGGGACATTCTTCAAATTGTGAGTTTACAATGCAAATAAAATCTATCTTGGAGGAGGAAAAAAAAAACAAAAACAAACAAAAAAAGCTCTTCTTCTTTCTAAAACGTGAGAAGACAATGACAACAATCACAATTGATTGATCTTGGTATCTTTTACAACGTTAAATGTAGACAGAAGATTAAGCTCGACTCTCACGACCATTTAATCACCCTGGACTCACTTCTACACTCAGGACAGAGTTTGGAGGAACTTGTCTCTTCTTCTGAACCTGCCTCTCTGCTCTTCCTGGGACATGACCCTTTGCATTTTCCCTGCATTGCACATCACTGGGTATTATCAGCATAAATAAACTGCCCCAGGGTGCACAAAGGTGCCTTCCATGGGGACAGTGACATGGTTAAAAGAGGGGGGAGTGGGAAGGTAGCAGGCAAAATCCTGACCAGAAATAAGACCTTAAGCACCCAATCACTTAAGGTAGCTTAACCTGCTGCTTGCCTGGTCTGAGCTGGGATCTCTGTGCACAGGCACAGCTGCAGGCATGCAGTGTTAAGCTCTGCTTATCTCTCAGAGAACTGTAGCTGGGAGAGGGCTGGGCACTAAATCTCCCTACCTTAAGTCCCCAGAAATTGTTTCTGGGTCTGAGGCCAAAATAGCCTGTTCACAGCTGTGCTAATGCTGAGGTCATGCCAGGGATGGTGATAAGGACTGTGGCTGGTATCATGCTACTTGTAATGGCTTCATTTAACTATCACAAGTAGTATCCAGAAGTGAAACATTCCCAACAGCTGGGGTTGGCATCCCTGCGTGGTTTCCCACACCAGTCCCTGACCTTCCACTTCCCACTACCTTGGTGAATCCTGTGGAAACACTTTTCCAAAGATTTATGTATCCTGTGTGAGCAGAGGGAGGGAGACAGACACAGGGATAGTCTGAGACGTGGTACAAGATGATGTGAAGAATAAAAGTAATGATGTCTGAGTTCCAGATGTTTT
>VXBC01009450.1:7166-38939 GCA_013399945.1 Ploceus nigricollis
AAAAAAGAAACCATCTTTGAGGCTGATGGCAATTCTTTGTCAGCCTTTAACCTTGTTTTGCCCTCTTTTGAATAAGGCCTTTGCAAAAGCCTTAGAAAAACATCTCTTAAATATTTCTGGATGTCATGCATTTCCTTGTCTTCTATTTATCTGTACTCAGATGGAAAGATAGTACCTGATAGCAAAGATGACTATTAGTGGTTTGGACTTTTTTTCTTTCAGTTTTTGATGTTCTTATTGTAGAAATTTTATTTTTACAGTTAATTTTTTTTTCTGTCTTGTCATTTATACTATAGAGAAANCAGAGTTGGAATATTTACATTTACAAAGGTATTTAAAAGTGTTTAAATATTTTTCCTGAGTGTACCAAACAAATTGTGCCTTGTAAATCTCAAATGTTCAAGAAGTTTAATGATGGGGAATGTGGAAATCACCAGTTACATTCTCATGAGCTTGTTATGCACATGCACATTGAGTAGTTGCAAAGAGTCTTTTTAATAGACTCCCTGTTTCCTCTCATTGAAGTTTACAGAATGTACTAAGGTATGATTTCACATGCAGCTGTTTGAATAAATTTAGCATCATATATGTCACCTTTGCAGCAAAGACAAAACTGTGGTTTATGTGCTTGCATGAAAACAAACCTAATCTTGTTAAAAACAAGAAGATTTGAAGGAAAAAAGTTAGGAAATGTTGCAATTTCGGTAATTTTCGCCTTATGGTGACTGGAAAGTTGGCATTCCTATGCGTGAGTTACTTGTTCCAAATGCACAAAAGCACGATGTAGCTTCCACAGTACACCTTATCCCTTCACTGACTTGGCAGTTGCCCAATATTTCTTGTTCTGTTGACACCCCAGCACTTCTTGTTCAAAATAAACAATTTAAAATCTGCACCAGATTTGAAAAGGCCTATTTATTCTTGAACTCTTCCCATTGTACAAGCTATGTACTTTACAAAGATTTAAAGCTGTGCTGTTGCAGCACTGACAAAGTATCGTCAGGTCTGTTCTACAGATAGGGATTTAGAATATGAAGTACAGTCCATTAATGTGGGGTAAGTAATTTGCAGTATTCAGAAACTATCCGGCATTTCTAGTTCTTCAGTAGTACAAAACATAATACATATACTGTTCAAATCAACTTTTTGCAGTTGGGAATGCTCTTTCTACTAATCTCTCTTCAAAGCTCAGAGATGAGCACTGCCAAAATTGGGGGAGGTGCCTGTGGAAATCAGCTTTGAAGAGTGTAGGTGTGACTGAGAATAGGTGCCCCATTATCACACAGGAGCTCAGAAATCTCATTTTACAAAACTACTATGTCAATAATGAACAATCTTTGTATTTATACCCAATATAAAAATTTCTTGCTCTGTGAATAATTTTAGGCAAATCTAAAAATAACTAAAAAGTAACACCTTAAAAGAAATATCAGGGAATTTTAATGATCAACAGTGTTATAATTTTGTCAAAAGAACTTATTTTGAATCTTAAATGCAGATTAGTACTAGATTCTGTCCCTCTTGTATATTAATAATTTGCACAAGAAAGAGTATTTTATGCAGTTACTTTTTCCTAAATGAAATTAAATAATGCCCACCAGGTTAATCCTTAAATACATCTTTGCCTCTTAAGAAAACTGTTTTGCTTTTCCAAGGATTTCTTTTCCTGGACCATTACCTGATAAATAGCAACTTGTTTCAGTAATGGTTAATGACGCAGGACCCATCTGGCATTATATCAGGATGTGCAGCTGGCTATCAATTACTGAAAACTCCTCCATAGCTCAAATGAAACCATCCACCAAAGATCTGATTGAACAGATTATTTTTTCTTCTTTCTTCTATAGCACTAAAAACAAAGGAGTAAGTACATACTTATTTACTAAGTTAGTCATGGATACTAAAGTTTCCAGCAACATGAATGTTGATTGCATCAACGATTTCTATTCTCCACTTGTCCTGATTTTTATTCTTGAAACAATGTAGTAGTTTCTCTTTTGAATTGTCCTTCCAGTTTTATGGGATGTAACATTTGTTTTACTTTAAGGGTTTACAGTGTAACACTGCATACAGTTTTGCAAAGGATTTTGTACCTTCGTCCATGCCTGGAAGAAGTGAGGTGCTGCAGGCTGGTGTTGTCAGGGCCCGTCTGGATGCAGCATGAGTGTGCCTCACCCATGGGTACTCAGTGGAGTGCAGCACTGATAAGCGCATGATCATGGTCATGGCCACGCATATCAGCACAGACAGAACCACTTGGCATTCAAGGCAAGCCCAAACAGCTCTGTTTGCATCTCATGTCCTCGTCTGGCTGATCAGGATGAAGGTCTGTTATTGGGACATACCTATGTTAGCGGCCCCTCCAGAGGCTGGACTGAAGTTCCGGTATTATGTATCCAAGAGCTGGTCCCTCATTTCCTCATTTCTGTCAGTGCGCATGTGTGCAGATGGACCCCCACACACACTTTGGATCTCTTCGTGATCAAGCTTTGAGACCCAGCCCGATCAAACCCTGGCAGGCTCTGCTGCCTTCCACTCAGACACTCACACATGCAAATCAGCCATAACTTGGATCCCCTGGTAGCTGCCTCTCCAGGTGCCTCGCTTGCAGCACATGGCTCCCAGGCCACTCAGACTGCTCGCTGGCTAGCTTGTCTTGATGGTCATTGACAAATACGCATGGACTTTGTCCAGTTGCTGACACATCTATAAGCTGTCTGGCCCCGGTGGCTTTGGCATAGAACAGGTAGCCCCCTTCCCAGGAATAGAGTAAGATGTGCAGTTTAATAAGCGGACAGAACAGACTCTGGGGATTTGGCACAGGGCATAGTCAGACAAGGGAATCAACCACCTGCTTGAACCCCTTATCCCTCTATTTTACCATGCTTGCTCCTCTGCAAACCACTTTATCTGTCTTTTCCCTCGCTTTTACTTCCTGCCCTGGACATCTCAGGCTGTCTCATCCAAGCCCAAAGTGCTCTTCTCTGATATCCCATAACCTGTCCCATGCCCCATGGCAGTAACCCTTCAGTCTGTAAGGTGCAGTGAGGAGCTTCTCCAATCAGTTCTCCACGGAGGGGCCACGTGGGGACTCCTTTTCTGTGACTGGGCAGCTGGGGTATCACTTCTCCCATCATGGCTCTGTGCTCCTCTGTGTCTGTGAATGTAGAAATTAGTGTGTAATGTGTAGAAATTACATTCAAAAATACATTACCTATATGGTTCTACTGTTTCTCATTTTGAGCAATTTCTGTGTTGTTTTACATACACTAAGTGATAAATCTTCTTTAAAGGCATATACTAAGAAAAATGTATATGAAAGGAAGACAGTAAAAAAAATGTGTTGAAAAAATAAATATATTTTGTAGGAAAGCACAAGAGAAGTAAATGGAATATTGTGTCATAACTGTAATGGGAGATTACTAGTAAGAAAATGGCCCTACAAGCTATTTAATGGAAAGAGATCTAAAAAAAAGTTATTAGTGTTAAGATGTCACTAAATAGTATTAGTAAGCGTTTTATGGAAATGTATTGGATGTTTTACAAGCTTTTGTGGCTGTGCTATTGGTCGTCTCATTAAAAAAAAAAAAATGGGGTAATGTCTTTCTGGCTTTGACAGCACCCCTGAACTGGCATTGACAGAGAGCTTGTCAAGGCAAAAAGCCTCTGCAGTCCCACTCCAGACTTGTACATTTTGTAATAAATTTTTGTACACTTCTAGAGGTCAGACATCCAAGGAATGCTGGAGGCCAAATGTGGTCTGACTCCACCAATTATTTAGCTGTTTAAATGAGCTGTCCTGAATAAATAACTGAGCCTGGGCATTTGAAAAATGACTGCATGGTAGCTGGAGCTGAAGACTTGGCAGAAGTACTTGTGCAGTGGGCTAGCATCACAGCCAGGTAATTGGTTCATACAGCAGTATTTTTTCTGGTCTTAGAGAGGAAGGAGGTCTCAGTTTGTACATGTTACCAATATACCATGCCTCGATATTCTAATTTTTGGAAGAAAATGTATGCTGTGAAAAATCTATTGCTGATCCTAGCAAAATACTGATTTTAATGTATTACTTAACTAAAGTAAACTTTTTATCAATCTGGTATAAGAGAAAAAACATTTGTTGCAAAAATTAAATTAGGTGTTCAGTTCCTCAGAGAAGTTAGGAAGAGTGAGTTAGTGGTAAACCATATGCTTAGTTTGTACAGACTGTGTTGCTGCTTTGTTTTCTATGTTCCCTTTTCAGGTTTTTTTGTTTCGGTTTGGTTTTTTTTTGGTTTTTTTGGTTTTTTTTTTTAGTGGTAAAAAGTTGAGCAGTGAAGGTGGTGAGGGAAGAGGAACTTCTAACTTCTCTAATTCTGTGGTGTGTAGCAGTGCCTTCATTTTCTCTGAAGAAACTACAGGAACTCACTAATTTTAATCAACTGTATTTTAGCCTTGAGGGATCAAAAATTAAAAAAATATTTCCTAAGTTTTTATGTAATACTGCTAGATTTAAACCCCAAAAATCCTTGTCTTTGCTGTTGGGTTGATGCTTGAGGCTCCTCAGTAATGAAGATGAGGTTTGTATTCCAGAACAAAAAACTGTAATATGTTCCAGCTGCTGAGTTGCACTGTGTGCCCTAGAATGATGAAATTGCTTCCGTTGCTACTGGCTGTGAGGAGCTGATAGTAGTAAATTTGCTGTTTAAAAGAGTCACTGTTCACATACAGAGCCGTCCTCACCATTCCACTGTCATATGAGGGGATGCAGCCTTCCGAGCTCTGTGTGTAGAAGAGGAGAAGACACGCTGTCTGTTCAAACATACTGTTCTTCCTTAGCAGCTTGTTCTTTCTTGCCAGCCTGAGGAACTCCCTTGCCTCCCTGGATCTCCACTATTACTTGTGGTGGCCTACTGCAGTGGGCAACTACAGTTATGAAATGGGCTCAGCACTGCATTGCATTTTCAAGTTTCCCTAGAGATGCTGGGAGCAGGCTGTGTAACTAAAAGTTGAGATTCATGCAGTTATTTTCTTAGCTGATGTTTTAGAAGGAAATTCAAGGTCTTGTCAGGCTGTTTAGTGATACGATGAACAATTAAATTCCTACCAACTTTGCTGAAGTACTGCAGATTTGTAGAAAAACGTGCTGATTATACTACTCTCTCTTTGTATTAAGCTTGAAAATAACAATAAATATGCATATTTACACATCTATGTCTGGTTGTTAGAAAACTGGAACTACTGTTGATAAGGTACTTTCTGTTGAAATCCTTGTAATTGTCTAACCACCATTCTTAAATGGAAACTACTTTTTAAATTGGGAAGGGATAATTTAAAAAGTAAATTATATCTGAAACTCAGCACAATGAAAGGGTTAGGTATTCAACAGTAAATGAAAGAGCGGCAAAGTAACATGAGGTAGGAGACAAACTTGGTGAGTAGAAATAAAAAGACTGAATGGGAACACACTAATCTTTATTAAGGGAATTACTTTAACTGTACCTGCAGAACTTCAATATATCGTATAAATTTTCTGAAGACAATGGCTTTTTTTCCCCCCCAAAAATTCAGAAACAGCATTAAAGGTCATAAATCTTGTAAATTATATAAAGTACATTTCATTAATTTTGAAATTCTCTCTCTAAGACAAGAAAGAAATGGAAGTAAAAATGCCTTTGTGAAGAGTAACAGGAAAAGTATGCTTTTGGAGAAAATCCTAAAATTCAGGTATCAGAAGAGAAACAAGAAGTCCTTCAGATTATAACAACAATTAATGATGAAATTTGCTTTAACAAAATGCTGTTTAAATAAGTAAAGCAATGGTGTTTTTTCATTAGTTAAAGAAGAAAATCCCTGAGAGCAATAATTTCTGACTTTAAAATAATCTGAGTAGATGACTTGTTTTGCATAGAAGTCACCTTTACACTGGAACAGTGAATAGCTGTTGTGGAGGCAATTATCTAACAACCCAAGAATGTGAGGTTTTGAAATGACAGCTGCAAAATGCAGTAGAAAGCATCTACAGTCTGTTGCTTGAAAAGGCCCCTTTTAGTTTCTCACAGAGTTTGTGTAGAAATATTTGTTTCTTACTTGGGAACAGCTGACATTTCAAGTGAATCCTGAAGAGAAATTTGAACTACATTGATAGGATAGAGGCTTTTTTAATAGAGTTTGTGAGCTGTGCACCCCTGAAGTTCAGTTCTGCTGTTCTCTGTCTTATGCTTTGTGTCAGAAGCTTGAAAATCCTTATGCTTTCAAACATATATATGGTGGAACCATACACGATTGGTGACATTCTACAGGAAAATGCCTCAGCATTTTCGTATTGTGATTTTATAGTAATAAATAATATCTTAAAATTTTCTATGAAGATCTGAAGTAAAACATCAGATCCTGCTGAGGCTAATGTCAACGTTCTCACTGATCTCCTACAGCTGAGGATTTTAAAAAGTGTTTGAGACAAAGTCTTTAGAGATACAAAAAATTATTAAAAATATTCTGTAATTTTAACCCTTTAGTGACATTGGTTGGACCCGCTGTTGATTTTCTACACAGCTCCAGTATGTGTAACATGGACATCATAATGGTTCTACAGAGCAAGTGCCATATTTTGTCATAGTCTATTTAGCAGGACTAAATTTTCCTTCTTTTTGTCTGTCTGAAAAACAATATGCAGGTTGCAGAGAAAATATCCCTTTTTTGTGCTTTTTGTGCCTTTTATAATGTTAGGAATTTCATCGTAATCCTGCGTCCCAGTGCTCTGCATGAACACTGGCCAGACTTTATACAGCAGGCGGGAACATTTCCTGAAGTAAATAATGCCAAGGAAAACCACATGCAGGATGTACGCTTGGGTTCTCTGCACCTTTTATAGTCCTAGACTGAGTAAATTGGTGCCAGGGGGGTTTCCTCATATTGTTCTATTATGTTTCACAGACTTCTCTATTTTTAAATGAATTTGTATTTTTCTTTAAATTAGCTGGAAATGCATTTGGAATGGAACTCTTTTCTTTCTTTGTATTTGTATTTTATTAGAAAAATTGTGAGTTTAGACAACCTTGTTATTTTTTTCTTCAGATTCTGCTATCTTTAAAAAAATTATATAAATGTAGCATATTTATCTTATTTATGCATATATAGTCTAGGAATCAATTGCAATCATAAAGACTTACAGGCAGGTAATCTACATTTGAATCCGTCTATTTGGGAGGGGGGAAAAAAACCAACAAAAAATTACTTCTGACATTGTAATTTATGAAGCCTCATATGCACATTTCAATTTAGATTCAGTCCTTCACCTGTTTGTTATGATATTTTCTAGAACCATTGCTTTTTAGACTATGTTTTTATCTCACAGCTTCACCAGAACTTGTTTGAGAATTTTTTTAACAAGAATTGCAAAGGTCAAATGAATATTTCAAATAATTCTTCATTTAATTATTTCTACATAAAAAGAGAAATTGAAAGTGAGCTTTTCTCATACTCTTGCTTTCTGTGTGCAGCTGAGTTTGTCATATCTTTACATTCCTTCTCATTCTATACTACTTTTTATTTTTAGTTTGAATGTACAATCATGAATTTTGAAGTGATATCCACACAGAATTAGTTGAGAGACTAGTCGGCCTATTGTCCTTTGAAAATTTAGGCCAAATCTAAAATTATCACCTGGTGACTTATTAAACAGTACTAAAACACAAGAAAAAATTATGTATCACAAACATCTGCAATAAAGGAGAAAAAAAAATGCCAGAAGTCCATATGTATCACAAATATCCGCAATAAAGGAGAAAAAGAAAATGCCAAAAGGCCAACTCTTTTTATATACAGCCTGCTAACATACCTAAGATCTGTGGCCTTTTTCTCAGCATCATTTGTTTTGGCCATAGTGCTGTGCATTTAAGTGTCTAATGCCTATTGATTTTGATACAGGAAATGATGTACCTGAAATGGAGGAGAGAATCAAAATCTCCAATGCCTTGCTTGGCAGTCAGTATTTTAATTTTCCATGAGAACAGTCTGAAGAAAGTCCAAAAAAAGGTATTAATTTTCAGAAGCAGTAAAATGGAAATGAAAAATTAATTTGCCTATCTGCTTCTCTTTTTTTTTTCACCTCTATCCTATGGCTGCTGAATGTAAACCAAGCCTATTTAAGTTCAATAGTTATCTGCTCTGTTGATAAATATTGCGCAGGTTCTTAGGTAAGTCTCTATGCCTCTCTCAGTACCACAACATACAGAAAATCTAAACTGTTACATGACTTCTGATAATGTTATACCTGCTCCCTACTACTCTGACCAATACCATGCCATTATCTTAATTTGTTTCCTTGGTTGTATTAATTTATCTGAGTCTGACTATGTCAGTTTCTTTTCTGTGGAGTCTTGGACTTGGAGATAGGGTTTAAGTTTGTTGTTGCTGTTCTGGTCAGCAGCTAACAGCCTGTATTGATACAGAAAAACAAAGGTGCTGACAACAGTGGGAGGCCCTTCAGGTTGCTGAATGTTGACAGTTGTCATTTTAAGTTTGAAAAAATCACGTATATTTACTCTTCTATATCTTCTGATTATCTACATAATTTCCTCAATTTATCATCCAATTTACAGGTGTTCCTTTAATATTTAATATATTCATCCATTATTCTTAAATTAGCTTTCATATTGATTGCCTGAAAAATAATTTTTAAAATTGAATTGAATGGGTGTTATTACTTTTATCAGAATGAAAGAGAGGAAGGTAACTGAAGAGATCATTATGTAGCACTTTGATGCAGGATCACATACATCCAGAAACTTTATGAAGATTTTAAGTAACCTAATTGATCTGTCAGGTATGGTATCCAATGAGCAGGAAATGTGTTTCAGGTTTTGGGCATCATTATCTTTAAAATGGCATCTAGGCCAAATCACCCTGGCTCCAAATTATGCAAGCTTCTTGTCTAAACTCAGAGAACAAGGTGAATAATCAATCTGTGTATTTTCACAGTGTTGTTCTCAGCGTCCAGGTTACCAATATCAATTGCCTGTTAATCCATCTGTCTTAAATGTTTTTCATCACTTTTCTCCTTATAAAATCAACTCTTAGTCACTTCATGCTTAACTTCAAGACTGTAATGGAAATATGATACAGTCTAAAGGACTTTATTCAAGATGTGGTATTACTACTTGACAGAAGTTTCTTTCTATATTTATTTTTGTCCATGTCAGTGAAATATTAATTGAATCTAACCCAGGCATACCTGTTTCATTCCTGTGTATGTCACATAACACACTACCTAAAGTTTTGCTAAACTCAAAATAGATGAAACACAGCTTTCAGTTTCAACCTGTATCTGATTGATTATTTTGCCAAAGAAAGTCATAATGATCTGTCAAGATTTTAAGCTATTTTGACTGCTTATTATTACTAATCTTATCCTTTAGAATCTTGATTTGTGATCTACTTTTCGTATTGGAGTTAAGCTGGGTCCTGCTTCTTTTCCATATTGGCATTGTCTGCCCTCTCTAACACCCTGTGCTCTCACTGGTATTCTGCAGTTCATTAAAAAAATTACTTACCTAAATATTATTTCAGATAGTGATGTGGTGTGATGCAATAGACATAAACATGTTGGGGTAGATTTCACTTTCTCCTGATGACTCTGCATCAAGTATTCCCCTGTCATTATTTGGCCACTATTTTTAAATGGTTTGATACCTAATAATATGACAATGCTTCTATTATATTTATATTACATGGGAAAAGAGAATATCCTGTTATTATTTTGAAAAATGTCAAACAGTGCTTTAAAGTTTTTCAACAGATCTTGAAGTAGTTATTACAATTGGGAAAATTATTAACAAGCTTCTACAAAAATTAAGAATTATATTTTTTGTCCGGTTTTCTTTTGAGTCATAGTGACTTCAAAGTATCAGTAATGACAAGCTATAAGACTTTCAGTGCCGGTGATGGAGAGATTTCATGTACATATTTTATGTGTACCTGAGGTGCTGCAAGTTATGAACAACTTTTGCGTTATATAACATGGCCAATAAAATATTCCCTAAAGTAGGATTTTCAGTTCTTGATACTGTTTACTAGGAAAATAATGAGATGGATTCACTAAGTACTGGTTTTATATGAGTGTGTGAATGTGCTCCTTGGTTTGGGGATAACCATGTGAGCAGTATATTTTATAGTTAATTCAGCAGGTATTTACCTACTCCGTTTGTAGGAAAGAGTAGCCAGAAAAAAACATTACTTCATTTGGCTAGAGAATGTGCTTAGAATTTTAAAGCTATGAAGAATTTTATATTACTCAGATAGGAATTCATACTTTTCAGTGTACTGAAGCAGAATTTTAAAATATTTTTAATAATCTGTTAAACTTCTTGTTATACTGATATGTACAAGACAGGTCTATTTAAGAATTGTTCAACATAGCCAACGAATAGTCTCAAGATACCAAGAAAAATTAACCAAAATTGGTTTACACTCTGTCATACATATTTACTCTGAACTGTGATGAACTGAAACCATTTTTCAACACTAATTTGTGAAGACTTAGCTGTCAAGTTGAAGATTTTATGTTTTACTCTGAACATTTTTTCTGTTTTAGCTTCAGTTCTGCAGAAAAGAATAATAACCTTGTATTGTTAAAACAATATAGATAAGTAATGAAACAATGTGGACCAGGTTTGGCATTCATCTGAAAGTCATGCTGCTCTGGAAGAAGGTAGCAGTTGTCTATCTCAGGCATTTTTTACTAGGCTGCCAAGTGTCAGTTTCCCAGTGGAAATGTGCCCCTCCTACAGCATCCTGCAGCATGTGAATCTTTGCACTTCCCACCAATCCCCTGTACCTGGGGCAGCAGTATCCAGCATCTGGTAGCATCTAGCACGTTCAGGTATGCAGTAGCAGTGATCTGAAAGGGAACTACATTCAGAATGTGTTCAATTACCTTTCTGTCACTTTCAATCCCTTTCATTAGAAGTACTTTCTTTGATTCTGGGATAAGTATATGAAAATATATTTCAAGTTTCTTCATTGCAACGGAACAAAATAGAAAAATAGTTGCATAGCCAAACATGGAAAAATATTGTTGTTTTTGAACACAATAAATCTTAGAAGACTGAGACAACCTGTGAGAAGAAAATCCAGGGAAACCTGGAACCACCTCATATTGGTCAGGCTCATAGAATCATATTCTAACGTGATGTTTGAACTTACCTTGGATCAGAAATAACATAACTGTGCATTGTCTTACTGCTGTGTATTGCACCATTTAACAAAGGCATTCATTAGATGCTTAGTGCAAAGGTATACCAAATTGTTTGGGTGTGAAAAAAAATTTTAAAAGATTTGTGCGAGCCTAATTATAGCAACTCTGCAGAATCTGTAATGACAGAGCTGAAAGATTATATAATTATTCAGTTCCTTACTCTCAACTTAGACTTGTAGCAATTTATCTGCCCACTTAATTTCCTTGTGATGAATTGCCTAATGAATTAAAACATTTTTCATCTTAGTGCCCACTTACTTTTATTTAAGACCCCAAATCCCTGGTCCAACTAAGGAATCCAACGAAGTGGGGTATTGCTAATGAAAAATAGCCTAAAACTTGAAACTAACATCAATAAAGTCAAGAAGTTATTTCAAGTGCACTCTGAAACCTATTAAAAGAGCATAAATTTCTTGAGAAACTGATGATATACTTCGTGTTACTTGTTTATTTTCCTTTTTAAGTTTACTTTTGATGTTCTAAAAAGGGGTAAATGCAATCTTTAAGGTGGCAATTTCTCTCTCTTCCCTGTGCACTCTCTCACACATCTGTATCACAGCATTTTTTTAATGTTGTTTTATTTATCTTGGTTTTCCAAAATTTTTCCCCCATATGTGAGGGAGGGAATAGACAGATTTGACCCCATCATCTGATATCTTTAACTCCATGGCTCTGCAAGCCCTAGCACCTTTCACTACCAGGTTTTAATTTCAGAATATTCTAATCTCCAGCACAGAAATAAAGCATTTGAGTTGTAGTAGCTCTTTGTGTGTTCTTTTTCTGATGTTGAGAAAAAGACAACACACAAAAACGACATTTCTGTTATCATAAAACTTGAAATGAGAAGTTATTTCCTTAGTTTTAGTTATCTTTTGTTATTTAAATAGCTAAAATACAAAACAATTGAGCTAATCAGATTTCTATTACTGATTTCCTTGTCTAGCTGACTAGTTACTTTCTGTGGTTTTCCACTTTAAATTTTAGGGGTTTTGATAGAACAGCATTCTTATATATTTGTAGAGAGTATTAAGTACAGTAACTCACAGGGGCCTGTAGAAATTACTGGAATAGAAAATATAATTTAGAAAATTGATGCCATTGATTCATAATGTTGTTTTTTTCAGTCTTTTTTCTATATGTGATAGAGTCAGTATTTTTGTGTTGTTTTGTTTCATTTTTACTGTTTAAAGCCAAATTTACTTGTCTATTCCTAATAAGAAATTTACAGTCTTGATGGTGGGATGGTGGGATGGAAGGAAGATGAGGGAATGATAAGGAAATTTAGTCTCTAATCACGCTTCTGTACCAGAGTTAAGGAGGGAACTGTGTCCTTTTACTCTTTCAGCACTTTGCAGGCCCGCACAGGCAGCATCTACTTTTTGTTCATTTTATCAACAGCTTTTTAGTATAATTTCTCAGGAAGTACAATTTCTTTATGTAAATTAGGCCCAGCGTTTGTGTCATGTCTCTTTCAGGCTCTGTAAACTCTATTTTAAAAGTGGTCGCTTATCTCTCAGTGGCAGAACTGCTCTTAGCAGTTCAAAACAGCTGTAGTTTCCCAAAGTGAGTAAGATGAATGTAAGTAAGACCTAGCATGAAACCTGACATCCTGGCTTAGTCACTGGAAGTTTAAGCAGGAGAAATCTTCAGTGGTGAAACTAAAGCTGTTAAGCCTCAACTGCAAAGTCATAATTTTTGTACAGAAGTCCTGTACAGTCTAAAGTTGGAAAAACTGTCAGCACTAGAATTATGGGACCACTCACTGTCTCTGGTTACAAGTTAAATGAAATTTTCAGAGTTATTAAAAAAGTACAGTGGGTGTAATCTGAGTCTTACTTTGTCCTAGGGAATCAACAGCAATGGCCATAGTATACATGCAATAAAATTATAAAAGGCATTCAAGAAACAGTGTTTTAATTGGTCGGTATGTTTGCCTGCTGTGAGATTAATATAGAGTCAGGTGCAGTAGTGGATTTCAAAAGAAGCCAAATATTTTTAGAATTAAGATTTTAGCACTAGCATTTTACTGCCAGGAGAGGTATTGCTAGATAAGCTTCCAAATGCCTCCATGTGAGGAGTTCCGTTACCTGCACACAAAACAGTGTGCTCTTTACAGCCTAAAAGTTAGTGACCATTTCCCTGTTTCAACAGCTATCGAGGCAAGGAAATGACACTTCCAGGATAAGAAAGTTTAATAAATAGATTATCTGTGTCATTGCCCTCTCACACATGTTCTCACAATGTCTTCTATTCATAATTGTTATTGCTGTTCATAGAATTATCTTGAGATATTCATCAGTTTTGTACATTTTACTTATTTCCTTGAAATGTGTAAATGATTACCTAGTTAACGTGGGAAACAACTGGTAATTGAACTTAATTGTATCAGATTTTCTTTTCCTCATTTTCTTTTACTTTACTTTGACTCATGAATCAAAAAGCCTTTTGTTACTACAGTTTTTTGAATTTCTTCATTTTTCATGTCCCCATTTGATATATTTTTTTCTCTGTAATAGAATTTTGTGCAGTATACATTATTAAAAAAATAAAAGAAACCAATACTGATGCAGATGAATTTTAACCAGTGAATACTTGTTAATTTCAAAAGGTACAATGATAATATTTTGGGCATATTACTTTCTTTTTTTTTTTTTCCTTTTATTATCTTTGCCTTTTTTATGTGTATCTATAGAGAACTTAATATTTAAATTTTTTTAGGACACTGTGATGCATGATTTCTTAATAGCACTATATTGTTTTTAGCTCTGCAATCAGAGCTGGTGTTGCAGAGAAAGAGTCTTGTGGCCATGATTTTCTGAAAACAATTTTCCACTCTCACTCAGGATTTACATAAAATATTTGGTTTCAGCAGATAAATTCTGAGAATTTTATCACATTTCAAATTTATCTAGATAATTGTTTAAACAGCTAAAACTGCAGATTTTTTTTTCTTTTTTAATTATCTGGGCCCAAGGCTAAGATTAATGAGTAAGGCAATAATCATGATAAAAGAAACCCAAACAAAAACCAAACATTAAAAAAAAAAATCTAGAGGTCTTAAAAGAAAAGTTCAAATTAATAATTAAAGAAGGGCAAAATCAACATGAAGACACCAACAAAATCTAGTGTAACTTACTGAGATATAAATAATTTGTTAAGTATGTGGGGAAAGTAAAGATATTTTTTCTTCACATGCTGTTGCTGTTGTTAGACGAAATCGCTGATAAATTCAGAGCTTCCTTTGCTGAAACTCTTCTTTTAGAGGATCTGTCAAAATGCTTTTCGTGTTTGTCACTGACTTTCCTTTTGCCTCCTCCCCACATCAGGAGACAGTTCTAAGTAAGAGCTATCTAATAGTTTCGTGCAATATTCTAAAAAATTCTAATCCACAAGATAATGTCTGTATTTGGGATCGTGTTTTGAGATACTCTCGGTGAACTCTTTTCTGTTTCTCTCTCACATATGTTTAAAAAATACTTCCTGACTTTTGTTTCACCATCAAATTCCTCTCTCTTGCATTCCTTTCCCCTGTCACACGCCTGGCAGTGGAGCAAGGCTGGCTCGCACAGCCTGTCTTGGAGCTCCCCCTGCTGTAGACTACCGCTAAGGTTTGTTCTGCTTGATTAACTACAACTAATAATACAGCCTTGTCTAACAACTTTTTCTTTAAAATTTAACCTCTCATTTACCTATGTGCAAGCTGAGTCAGATAAAGAAATTTGTTCCCAGCCACCTAATAAATGATATGAATGCTTGTCTAAAAGACATAGGTGGAACTTGCAGTCAATACAAGATTTCAATGAGGATTTCAGTGAAGATTTCAAGAAGTTGTTTTACTAGGCTGAATTAATTAGGATTCCAAACTCTTTATTTTTTACAATACGTTACTTTTGTGTGCTTATAATTTAAAACCAAGTGTTAAACAGTACCAACACAATTTCTCCTTGTGAGCCTGAGTTACTTCATGGTAACATGGATCCCTATTTATCTTTTCATGATGCCTAGTCCAGTCTGTACTTTAAGCAGTGAAAGGAAAATTTCTCTAACTACCCTTGGTACCGAACGTAAGCATCTGGTAATAAATATGATCTGTGAGAAAGCAAAAAATATTTTATTTCTGAAGATCAAGACATAAGACAATTCCAGTTATTTTCTGTTTCAAAATCATGCTGATTTATATGCTAAATATTTGCCTTCTTTTCTTTCCATGATAATATATTTTCTGAAAATATTGGTATTTGAACTGATGCTATGCATACTTCCATAATGTATTTGTGAGAGGCAATCAAGAAGCAAAGAAATTTAATTTTATGCTCCTTTTTCAGCAGCCTTTCCAGGAAGAATATTCATAGAAAAATCAATTCACTATTCTGCTGGTGGACATTTTCTGGTATTCTTAGAATAATAGATATTGCTAAATGCCCTGATGAGCTCTCTTCCCTACAGGGTTTGCCAGAATGACTAGACTTCCTCTTTTGTAAAAAAGTATCTTTACAATCTTTTTAACCCACCAGACTGAGAAATCAGTGACTGTACCAAGGCAAAAAAAAAAAAAAAAGCTAAGCTGAAAAGTTTTATCTCTGAAGGGAAGTAGTAGGCTATATCCTTGGTAATGCATGGAGCTGAAAGGCTGAAACTATGATACTGACTGTTTTTTGGAAGAATTTTGCAACAGTAACTCCTGCAGGTTTCTTAACTGATGCAGCAGAGCAAAGATTTATGCTCTTATAAAACGATTAAATACTGAAATAAAACCATTCAACTTTAATTTGTGAAATAATAGTTTATCCTTTATAAAGTATTGTTTGTGGATTCCCTAAAGTTTCCTATAATTTCAGGATTATGTTATGTCAGGGGCAGGGAGACACCAGTGCTCTGAGCTCAAGAATTGTATTGAGATAAGCAGAAGGTGCTAACTACCTTTGAGCCTGATATGTATTAACAAACTGACACCTTATGCAAAAATATTTAACTTTTCAGATGCCCTGAGAACTCACACCCATCTTTTTTACTAAGTTTATATTCAAGCTGAAGCATTTTGATTGAGGAAGACAAATACTTATTTCAAACAATTGTACATGAATTGTGACAAAGACAGCATTTGAGTATAAAGTCTATAAACTAGAAACTAATCAGTATAGAAACCTCATAAAGTGAAAGGATGCAAAGAGGACTGGAGATCCCAGAGAATTAAGGAGGTTTTTACAAGACTGTAGGTGAATCATCCTAGCAATTCCTTTTATATTGTATCAGATGAAAGCTGTCAGCCTATCAATATTAAGGAAATAAATGGATTTAATGAATAATTTTGTTCTTTCATTGGTGTAGCAGACAGAACAGAAATCAACTTGCAAAAAACCCCTCAAAATTAGAAAATTGTAAAAAATAATATATACTGATTAAATGAGGGAGTGTAACCAATTTTATTTCTCCAGCAAAGAACTGAAAGATAGTCCAGTGGCAGCACAGACATATGGATAAGAACACAATAATTTAATAAGGGAAGATATATATTACAAAAATATTAGAACTTTGAATGACTGATAGATAAAGCTAGAAAATTAACTTTAGAAATAATATATAAATTTTAAATAGGATATTTAAATAGCTATTTCACAAATAATTTACCAACATTTGCACAGATTCTTCAACAGCACATTTTAGAGATATGTTCTGTTTCAAACAGGATTAATTTATTTTGATTTAACAATCTTCTTTATTCAATGAATTGCATTAAGTGATCACAATAGTCAGTTTTATCTTCACAATTTCTAATGCAATTTGTGTTGCTTAAAGTACAGCCTGAATGTCAGTCATATCTTTTATTCCACAGACTGTGGTACACATGAGTAATGCCAAAGCAGCTGTGAGATCTCATGTATAATTGTCTAAAGTGAAAAAAACTCATTCAGGCATTACTCTCACTATGCATTCATTATGAGGAGTGAAAACTATTGTAAAGGCAAGGTAGGAAAACACCACTCATCACAACATCTATTAAATATATAATAATTTAGGTGCTGGTTTTCTTGTGTATTGAGAGTCCCCAACACATTGGTAAACTTTAAAGATCCTACTTTGGAAAATAGAAACAACAAGAAAAAAACCGTAGTAGTAGCACAGTGCTGTTGTTAAATCTAAGAGAAAGATGTCTTGAAAGATTTGATGACCTGAAAACATTCATAAAGTTGCTACTACACTAGTAAAATACACTTCCTTCAGTATGCATTCAGTTTTTGTGCTAAGAAAATGGCTATTTTCCCCACCACTTCCCAAAAAACCTCTAAATTAACAAAATGTTAGAATGCTCTAGAATCGCCCCCAAAGCCCTTTGAATCACACTAATTGTTAGAACCCTATCTGCACGTCCCTCTGAGCTCTAGCAATCCATCTGCTGAAGTGTGGCAGAGTTAAAAAATTTCAATGCTTCAAGATGTGCTGCATTAAGGAAGCCCTGTTGTTCTTTTGTAGAATATGCTTATGCCACTTTTGTTCTCTAAATCTGACACATTTTGTGAGATACTGCATTAGAAATGAAGCATAGTTTTACATTATAAGAACAAATTCTCTTATCATAAAAGACTAAATTATCTACTGATGTGTTTTCAGTGGGCGTGTTGTTCATCTAGATGCAGATAATTTGGCTCGATGTCATAGTTCACAGTACACTCAGATTTATTCTTATTCTTTTCAACTTCTCAACATCACCTCCTGGTAGGATTGGAATACAGAAGAAAGAAAAAGAAAAGATAGCTTTGTTACTTGGATCTGATTGTATTATTTCCTGCTGTGACAATCTATGGTTTGTGATGAAAGTCTGTTAACATTGTTAACTTTAAGGAGGAAAAAAAATCTTCCTTTATTGAAGAGGAAAAGTAGCAAGTAAATAAAATTACTTGGGCATGTTTATTTGGTCATTAGCAGGTTATTTTCTTCTTCTGTGACTGAGAAAAATATTGCCAGAAAAGATCGAAATGCTTTTTACAGAATTATAAGCTAATGGTTTTGGAACGCTATGAAAATATTACTTCTAGTCATAGATATTTACTCTTTTCTATTTACTTATAGAATAAATTAGATATGTATCTGACAAAAGTATTTAATAGAAATACTCTGGTATGGTACTTATTAATTTTACTGACATATTAGGCAAGATAAAATATGGGCTTAAAAATGCTTTGTGATTATAGCGTTCTTTAAAATATTAATATTATGTTTCATATGGGTGTACTTATGGAAATAATAATTTCTTTGGTCTTTTGTTAAGGATTTTAAGAATTAAATTAAGCTTATAGTTTGCTTATTTCTCTCTGTAAATTAATTTTGTTGCAAAGTAAAGGAGATTAAAATCCCTTTCTAATTGTATATATAGGGCCTTATAATGGAAAGACCTACAAAACTTTAAGTGTAAATACACTTTAAATACACTCTAGTGTATTTAACTCATCTGGGGTATTTTAGAATGAAATAATATAAACCCAAAATATAATTCACCTGCACAATATTCAGTTAGTATAAAAATATTGCAAAACATATCCAGGGAGTATCCAAATCATTAATTATCAGGTGTATTAGTGGAGTTAAATATACAGCATCATGTGTAAAGTGGACTCATTTTGTAAAGTACTACTGACCGTCTGAGCACACCAATGGATTTATTGCTGCTGTCACTGGAGGAGATTACACAGTATGCCAGGAGATGCAGTAGGGAAAATATGTTTAAGAAGATAATCTCAAATAAATTCTGCTTGAAAAATTATTTTTTCAAGATTTCTGGAAGAAATCATAAATTAACTTGCCATTACAAACTTCTTCCAAACTTGAAATTATTAGAATAAATAATATTGGTTTTAAAGTTTTAAGTATAAGCACTGTGACTCTGTTGCAGCAGAGGACTAGTGTAGGACCCTTCATGACTGCAGCATTTTCTAATTTGGGATGTTCTCCTTTGTTTGTAAAGGTATCCTCACCTGCAGGCACAAAATACTTGAGCACAATATGTGGCACATCAATAAATGAGATCTGTTTTCTATCAAGTTATTAATAATAGATGCAGTGCTTTTGTTTATTTTTAAACTGAGAAAATGAAAAGGTTTTGCAGGAGAGTTTTATAGTAAAAGACCATTTTCTTCCATATCCCTGATCAGCAGTGGTGAGCAGCAGGATGCTGCTCTGGATTGCACATTCAGCTGTTGAAGCAAATTGGTTGTGACGTTTCACATGTTGGAAGAGCAGTGAGGGACAGGACTGGACCAGTTCCTGGAGAGGGAAGAGCCCTCTTCCCAAGCCTGGGAAGAGCAGGCATAGCCCTGGCAGCATTTCTGTCTGCTATTTCCTAATGGCATTGAAAAGTTTGAAAACAACATTTACTGTCTGGTTGCAATTCCTGCTCTATCTGCTGGAGCCAGAAATGGATGCAGTTATTGTGGCAGTGGGGAATAGTTAAGCTATGATTTCTCTAGGGACTGAGTAATGGTATCCATTTCTGGGTCTTTTTCTGCATTTGTTTTTTTACTCCATGTCTTTGTGTTAATGACTAAATGGAACCTGGGCTCATCTTTTCATCTCTTTTTGTTTTTTTTTTACAGTGTTTGGGAACTGGTTTGTTTTCCTAAAAAAAAAATGTAGTGAGAAAATCATGTACAGGTGTATTCCTTTGGCTCTAGGAAAATGCAGTTAAACATCTGCAGGTCAGGTTTCTTCACCTCTTGTTTAGGTGTTCAGAGAAATAGGAGTGGGCTATTGGGAAGCAAGAAACTTGGAGGAAACCCATCATGATAAGAATACAGAGTTTACTTTGGTCCAGCTTTACTGTTTAAATTTGGACTTAGATTTGTTGTCATTGCAAGTAATTGACTACTAAATCTTGACTGTGCAGGTAAGAAAAATCTTTCTACCTGTGGTTGCATCCCATTGTAAACAGTCTAAGTGAGTTGTTCCACTGGGCCATGGGTAGCTATGGTAAAGAACTTTTTCTTCAGAGCATCCTCTTCAGCTCATCTTCAAAGAATCTTTATTTCTGTGTGGATGACTGAGCAGGATCAACATTCTGCATTCTACAGCTTGTGGTAGGAGTGTAACACTTACAAATATCCTATCATCTATAGGATATACCTATAGGATATATTTATGGCAAAGTAGAATTTTAATGGAAAGTCATAATTTGTAATTTGTATTTTTGCAAACAGGACTTCAAAATTTTTGATATTATTGGAATGCTGTTCTACTTTATGCAAGTATTTGAAGGTGTTATTTTTTCATATGTTAGCAATCATGGAAGTCTTTCTCTATTTGCCCTTAATGCTGAGGCATGTGAATAAGGAGGGGGGGAGGGAAGAGAAGAGAATGGGAGAGAAGGGTGTTGTTTCCTTGGCAACAGGCACTCTGCTGCTCAGGGCACAGGTGGCATCTGTCTTAAAGGCTGTTTAACAAAGCACGCAGGAAAATATGAAAGAAAGCATAGAATTTCTGTGGCAAGAGAAGGATTTTCTCAATCAGTCCCAAATAACTCCAAACTCTTCCAAAAAAGTCTCAGCTCATTTGGTTGTGAATTTGAATAAAAGTTAATAGGAAATAAATATTTATTTTATTACTTAAAAAAAAAGTCAGGAAAAATACCCTAGAAATTAGTGAATTCTAATAATCATGGTCCTGATATTGCAAACTCATAATGGTCAGCTTTTAATTGGAAATAATAAAATTTTGGAGGGATGGGACCCTCACAGATGTCAGACGCTAGCTAAGCAAATTACAGCTTCTGAGGCAACCTGGCATCACTGGCACTGGGAATGCTGAAAGCAATTTGGAAGATAACTTCTGTGGGTGTTCCTCTTGTAAGGAGCACATTATGCTTTTAATTTTCTGCAATGTAAAGGTAACCTGAGAGTCAGTGTAAAAAGAATGTATAATATACTAATGTAATTTTGAATCTACATTCTGTTCTGAATTTTCGCATTACTGATTCACAAAAGTCTGCTAAGACTCTGTTCTGACTTTGCCACTCTTCCATTAGACATAAATTCAGAAGAATGAAATCTGTGTTCATCAACTTCTTGTCATTTAGGTTGAACATCCTTTTCTCTGAAACTTTGCTTTTTGACAAAATTGTCTTCAATTAGTTGTTTCAATGTTTTCAATAGTTTTAAAATGGAACTTGAATTTTTCATGTGTATATTCATTTATGTCTGCAATTGCAGCAGTCATATCAGAAAAATACACGGCAAATGTGGTAGATGTAGGTAGTGTGTGCATATTGCAAAAATAGCTAACATCAATGAAAATAAAATAAATGTCCATTTCATAGAAAATTGTATTATCATATCAAGTATTTTCAAAGACAACCTGCTTGATTTTTCAGTTTGGAAGCACTATTTTTTTCAAAGTGTTCAGAAAAGCAGAGAACTGGAGCAAATAATATTTGGTTTATTGGTGAGAACTTGGAAAGAAGAGGCAGCACTGAAAGGGGTACAATTCAGCCTAGATATAAAAAAGAAATTTTTTGGGATAAGGTTAGTGAAACAATGTAACAGGTTGCCCAGAGATATGGTGGATGTCCTTTCCTGGAAACATGCAAGATAAAGCTGGACAGGCCTCTGAGTAACCTGATCTAGTGGAAGATGTCCCAGCTCATGGCCAAGGGGGTTGCACTGGATGACCTTTAAGGGTCCCTTCCAACCTGAACCATTCTACTCACTATTCTATGATTCTATGATACACATGTATATCCAGACAGAGGTGGTCCAGCCAAAACATGTAGGTCCAGTTGCAGGATCATGGCTTTTCCCAACAACTGAAATTTTTAAGAATAAACTTTTTGGGGTTTTGCTTCTTTCCACTTGCTCTACTGGATGCAGGCAAGAACTAGATGGAATTTATAGGTGTACAAAAGATGGAAGCAGCAGTAGGAGCACAGCAGCTCCGTGTTTCATTTTGGACGTAACTTTTTGAGCATTGAGGGAGAAATAGATGGATTTGCTATTTGTGACAAGTAATCTATAGACATCTTATGAGAACTCCAATGAAAGTGAAGAAATACTGAAAATTTGACTGCTTTCCACCAACTTGCCACATTTCTTTCTTAAAAGTTTGACAGGGTTTTGCCCTGTTTTTAGCAAGAATCTCCAGAGCTCTCTTCAATCCCATTATTGTGAGTTCTATGTACAGGTACTAAAAGAAGACATAGTATATAAAGGATTAAATAAAACCTACTGAATGCAAGTGATTGCTAACTCCTGAATTTTTCTTGAGAAATGTGGGATGGAGAAAATATGTGATCTGCTGAATCTTTAACACATATTTTAGACTGGAATTAACATATGTGAGTATTGAGGGTATATCTGCAGAAAGGTTAAAACATTTATCAAAGTGTAGTGAAGGATATTTCAGATCTTAAATCCTAAATGTATTTTTCTTCTGGGTGCTTTAATATCAAGAGACATGAGACACTACAGATGGATTGATTTTGGTGCCCTAATTACTGACATTTGATAGACAAAAACTCTGTATAACTTTCAGTTAAGGATTTTATTTTAAAGGCCAGAATTCCCATTCGTACAAAATGAAATGCCAGCTATCAGAAATATAACATACAAATTAAAGGACAAGAAAGTGAAACAATTTGCCCCAGATTATGCAAACTCACTGGCTACAAACAAAAAGCAAAGAGATTTCCTGGCTTACAGTCACGGACTTCACATTTCAGAAGAACAAATACGATTCTAATTAGTTTCAAAAAAAATTTCAAGTGAATTATTGGGGAACCAGAAATGTCACTATAAAGATAGTTTCTTCAGTTCACCCTCTCAATGTGAGTGCTGTTTTGATGTCTTTAATTACACGGATACTGTAATGAAAATATGTGAAATGTATGTATGTATGTATGTATGTAATGAAAGAGGGAAGAAATGCTATTTATTTTTATTTAAAAACTATAGCATCCCATTCTGACCTAGGGTAAGTTTTATCCCTCGCGATGGTGTAATACAATGGCATATTCTGTTACAACCAGGCAAGATGCATTATTTCATTCAGTAATTACATTACAAGATTTCATCTAAATCTTGTATCTAAATACACCTGTAAAGGGGCATCTGTAAATAATAGCTATTGAAAACTTTACACTAATGGTGCTAACAGACATTATTTTTTGTCCCAGGATATTTTTTTATTTTTATCCCATTTTAAGAAAATCACTTAGTATTTCGTATTAGTTTAAAGTGTTTGCATATTGCAACTAAGAACTAAGAAGAAAGTATAGTGAAAATTAGTGTAGTGTAGACCAGATAATCTCTAGGGAGTGTAATTTTGATATGTTTTGGTAGCCAGAAGCCAGTTTACAGATTTTTTACAGCATTAACTGATCAGCTTATGGATGCCAGGCAATGCATGTTGAATTCAGTATTTCTAGATATAAATTTGCATCTCTTTATATTTAATGTGTGTTGTATGCAGTTGTAACATTCACCAATTATTATCTCAATCAAATCCAAACTTGATTATTATATATCTATGAATATTATTTTATGTACCTAAGCAATTTGTTTAAAAGACATTTATTATGGAAAAATTTAATGCTCTTAGTAAATAAGAAATTAAATTAACTGTATTTTGCTAGTAAATAACACTATTCTGAGATATCCAAAAGGACAGGGATGGATGTCACTTTGAATTAATTAGACACAGGTACAAGAGTGAATGGGGTTTTTTTTGCCAGTCAGTATTGTCACATTGCTGACTTCTGCTCTGAGTAACTTAACAACTTCTAAGGCTATATGAATTTTGTATTCTATGCATCTGTAATTAAGATGTTAAATAATTCAAAGCAAATGAAAACAAAACCTAGACGATTTGGTAAGCCCTGGAATTAAGCAACTTTTCTCCTTATGTTTTTTTATAGTTGCCTAGAAAAAAAAATTATAGTGATGGTGTAAAGATTATAAGATGTATTGTGCTTCATTTATATTCACCATTATCCTAAAGAATGGTCATCAGTTTTTATATGAATGATTCTTCATAACACAGTACCTACAAAGTGCAAGTGTTTCTGGAGTCTCTAGCAGTTTGAAATCAGGGTGCATATAAAGGAGAATTAGCATCATAGAATCATGGAATGGTTTGTGTTGGAAGGGACTTTAAAGGCTATCTAGTTCCAAACTCTATGCCACAGGTAGGGATATCACCTGCTAGATCAGGTTGTTCAGGGCCCCATCTAACCTGACCTTGCACACAATATCCCTTATTCCAGGGACAGAGAATGCACAGCATCTCTGGGCAACATGCTCCAGTGCTTCAGCAATCTCTGAGTAGACAATTTCTTGCTAACATCTAATCTAAACCTGCCTTCTTGCAATTTTAAACCATTATCCCTTGCCCTGTCACTATCTGTCTATAGACTATCCCTGCTTTTTGTAAGACTCCTCCAGGTAGTGGAGGAGTGAACTGGTCCCAGGTAGGAATATTTACTGTAGAACTAGTGTTTTAGCCATGTGTTATGGCCTAAACATTTGAAGTATTTGCCTGGGTAACTTTTGCTAAACAGAGAACTGGTTTCCCCTATATTGTAAGGCAACTTTAGATTACTACTTCTTAGATCTGATCTGGTGCTAGATAGCATGAATCACTCACTAACCTAGTTGGTTCAGCTAGGACTTGTGGGAAGCAGTTGTGCTGTGTCTTTTATTTCCTAAGTTTTTCCAGCATTGCATTCAACTGGTTGTCCCTTCTTAACATATTTCTGGGAAATGCTGTCTCACTGGGTATGGGCAATACAACAGCAGTTTCTCATGTAACACTTCCTTATCCTACCTCTGTAAATATTATTGAGAAAAGGATACAGGCATTATCAAAATAACTACTAACTGGAAAATATGGTGTCTGTGGATGAGACTGGTACAAGCATAATCTTTTCATCCATACCTTCTGAAGTATAGAACCTTTTTGTGTTCTTTCCCTTTAACAAATATAATGCTGTTTCTGTTATCTCGATTGAATAACTTCTGAGAATAACACAGGATTTTCATTGCCATAGCAACTTTTGAAATTCTTAAAATATAGTGTATCACATGTTCTTTTCTTTGGAGTGAAGTCCTGCAAAATTTATTGGAAATTTCATATTGGTTGTTGCGTCTTACTGCTAGAATAGTCATATAGTTACGCACAAAGTAATACATAATCTTAAAAAAAAAGAGCTCTGAGATTAGGTTATTGTGTATTTATTAGATTACATGTATTTATTTGCCAGAGGTATGTTTTTTCATTGAAATGCTGGAAGACTTGGAATTACAGCTACCACACCCACTCTTTAAATGTACGGAAAGTTGTGAAAAGGGGAATTGCAGTGGTGAAGAAGACAGAGCAGCAGTAGATAGAAGGCAATTCAATACTACAACTTCTCTAAGTTCGTTTAATTAATCTCTTTGAAACATATTTTCTTTTCTAGCATCATGATTTTCAATTATGTGATTTAGAAGCCTATATAATGCTCAAGTGGGAGCACATTAAGGTATGCCCATAATTAAGGCTCAAATAAATAGTAGTGTAAATTTTGTATTTACAGGTGAAACCTTATCACTGCTTTATCTTACCTGGTAGGCATGAGAAACAGGCTTTCCTAAAAGGCCTAATGTCCCTTGCATCAGAGATGTTGCAGCAAGCAGAATTATCAGATGCAGCCAGAACTGCAACTCTTAGTCACTTCACACAGTCACACAGGATCCCTCCAGCACCTGAAGGGACCTGAAAGAAGTGATTTTACGCAAAACTAAGCACAGAGAAGTATACGAAGGACAGAACATATTAGGGAGGAGGAAAGAAAACAGTATTGGATGGTATAAATACTGCTGTAGACACTAAATAACATTTTCATTTCATGATGAATACTCATGCAACACTAGCCCATACACGCCTCTTCTGTTGTCAATTCCTCTATCTGTCAGTGTTATGCTGTCATAAACTAAAAGCGGAAGCATGCAAAGATGACTTTCTCTGTCTAATGTCTGCCATCAGCATTGAGCATTTATTTTCAGAGTGGACATCTTTGACCTCCTTTACTAAGAAGAACAAATGAAAGAATAGAAGGACAGCTAATGCTCAATGTGTTGTGGCACTGCCATATAGCAGTCACTTTTCAAATATTCATTATCCAAGCATTTTTATTCTGCAGTCTAGTGAGAAGCAAATTATACTTCTTCATCTGGTTTCTACAAAAAAGGCTGAGAGGATTTTAATATATTTGGGGGGAGAAACTAAAATTGCTCCAGATTTTTTCTTGTCTTTGTAATTCTTCCTCCAGCTGTGGCTTTAATTAGTTCTGCAACAGCACCACTGAGAATCTATTCTTCAATGCCAACATTTGAACATTATAAATGTACATGCTCTTGCATGTAAAGAAAATAGGTTTACAAAGATGGAACTTTCTGAAGTTGTATGTAATTTTGGGCTTTACAGTGATTTCGGCTGCAATATTTAAACTATCAGAGAATTTCATCTAAATGATAAGAGAAGCTCATCCTTTCGATCCTCCATCTGCAGATATATACAAATATCAACATAGAAATACTGATTGCCAAGTACTTCCTGGATGTGTCCTTCTCATATGGCATTAGGGGATGTGTCTGACTGACAAAATAAATAATGGTAGACAAACACTATATCCATGAATGGCTGGGAAGAGTTCAGCTTTACCTCCCTATATCCTTCCCATAGGTAGTTGAGTACATTAGTTATATCTCTCTCTCCTCATCCCTGCTATCCAGGCCCTGTTCACTCACCATTCCTCACCATGTGTCTCAGCAAGACATTCCTCCATTCAACTCTCACCAGTTTCCTACTGTCAGTGGAAAAGTTCTGTGATTGATGGAAGGCTCCATTAAGAGTCTGAAGTTCCTGAGATAAAAGCCAGTCTAGCAGACAATCTAATAAGCCCCACTGAAGAAGTTAACACATTAACCTGGGCTAATAAGTCACACTGAGAAAGGGAACACATTAACTTGGGCTTGATTCTGTCCAATACAATTACACAGCACAGCTTTCCAGTTTTTCCTGCACCTAAGTCTGCTAGCAGAAGCTTTTGACGGTGCCCAGAACCCAGCAGGGTATGAATTGTTGCTGCTGCAGCTCAGCAAGTAAACCTACAACTCTTTGTCAGAAGCTGGTATCCTTTGAAGGTCTGGCTATTTGAAAATCATGAATGTTCTAGCTTTCTACATAACATTTATAGCCTCCTTAGCTAAATTAAAGCTAAACCAGTTACCCTTACCCCTTTGCTGGCTGTATGACATATAAAATCTTCTTCCCTTTCTAAGAACTGCTTTGCAGCTCTTTTATCACTGGAGCAAGCACTAGGAAAGAGGGAGATAGATTGTGCTATTTTAGGATAGCATACAGGGATGTGCATCATATTTTGATCCTCTGAGTCTGAAGAAGCATCTAAATCTAAATCTATTTGCACTGCTTGGCAAAGTTAGCTGTACTCTACACCAGTACAACATACTGCCTTAATGTGTTAAAAGAGAAAAGAAAAAAACACTTTAAAATGAGGATTTTTTGCTGCTGCTGATCTTTCTTTTGGCCTTAATATGAAAACATTCCTTGTGGCACTTGTCACAGGTATTTTCTTACAATCTTCTTATTTCTGCTATCCCCTAAGGGCAAAAGAATAGATGTAATGAGAGAAAAAGAGATGTCTTAAAAACCTGTTTTGACAAACAGTGAAAATGTAAGTCAACCTACAGATGTAAAATATGGAAGTGTCAGTTGTCAGGTTCTCCTGACTATAAATACTTTTAGCCTTCATGTACTGAGAAATTTAGTTAATAATATTCATTCCTTCAGCCACTTAAGGTCTTTTTCAGCCTGTTTCCACTAAGTGCTGTATCGATTCCAGAAAAAATTTCTACTCCTGTTTTTTTTTCCTAAGAGTTATAAACTTGAGTTTTGTAAGAGCTCTAATTTAAGTCTAATAAAGGGCTTTTTGTCACACTTTTCCTCTAGAATTTTGTTACTAGTTTCCATTTCTAAATCATTAAGCAAAACTATTAAATATAGAAAAAAGCAGTGTTTTTAATAAATGTCATAATGTCAGTATTTGTAGCAATGTATCACACACACACACAATTGCTATCATGACAATTTATAGGACCTCTAACAAATAACTTTTTCCCTCTGCTATTGTCACCATTTTGCCCCAGTCATTGATTGACATCTGGATTGCTTTGTGCTTGGAGTCTCATGAATTTTGTTGGCAATACCAAGAGGAGGTAGATATGAAGTCTGGAGAGTCCAGGTGTTAGGCTTGTCAACAGCACCAGCAGTGAGTGTGGTATTTGCTGAGAGAAAGAGAATCAAAAACAGGCCTGGAAAATGATGAACAGGAAAGCATAGAGGGAAGTGTTTTACAGTAGCAATGGCTTCTAATGTGTGTCAAATTCACTTTTATATAACCTTGTATTCCTCATGAGACTCTTCAGTGTCCCTTCTGGACTGAGCTTTCAGACATTCTTTATAATATTTTCACAGTACTTCTTCTGAAAGTATAACAGATTGTAAATTCAGTAGTACTGACTAATAGGGATTTCTTTTCTTTGGTTTTAAGTTTTTTACTTGTGGAGAGCTTTATTTGGCCAGGAGTTTCTGTGCATATGTAACTGAGATGACAGCATACATGTTTTTAGACTACTGAAGATGATATCTTTTAAAAACACTAATTCTTTACTGTTTATTGTCAGCACAATTTGGATTAATTATTAGAGAGAAACACTGTACTGAACACCGGTAAAATTCCTGGTTGTCTAGTCATATTTGAAATGCAGAGCATTTTTATATCCTCTTACATAGTTCTTCCTAAAACTCACGTAATTTATATAATCCTTTTTTTTCCAGTTTGTGTCATTAATATTTCTGATGGAATTAAATAGCAAAGAAACTTTAGTTATCTTAAAATACCTTCAATATTTCACTTTTAGTCTATCTAAAATTTGATCTATCTGTGTGTACAATGACTGAAAACCTACTTTTTCTATGAAGATATGGGAACTCAAAGTTTGTTCACTTGCATGTTTTTGTATTTGTAAATACAGTTATATTCAACAATAATAAAGTAAAAAGTATTTTAAATTCAACTGCACAAAAATATATACTAGAAGCTAATGATATTAGCTAGTATTTGAAATAAAAATTTTTATTATGTTGTCCACAGAAAGATATAAATATTTTGTACAGAAGCTGTCAAAAATAAGTGCTGTACTAAATTTTAAGTATTATAAGAAAGAAGCTTCTTAACAAAATTCAGATAGACTTTTGAATATCCAAAGAAACATAGTGTCCTGTATGTATATTTATGTGCTAACTTCACATTAATTGTACATTAATTAATAATTAAAACGCCTTAGGAGAAACAATAATTTTTTCTAGGGCCTCTGTAAGTATTTTTTTATTCTACTGATATAAGTAAAAATTGTTAGCTTCCATATTCTAATGATTTCTTTCTTAATGTTCTGTTTTCTAGGTAAGTACTCTGTCTTTTTCTTCCTAACGTTCCTCTCTGCCTTCTCGAAGTTCAGTGAAAGAGGTAAAAATCAAGACAACAAAAATGAAGGTCTATTTGGTAAGAATTTACTTTGGTTTACGTGGTTATCTACTTTTTTCTTTTTTTAATTGAAGCAATGCACCCGTTACAGAGGATTAGTTTGTGTAGAATTGGTGAGAGAACACATTTAGAGGAACAGTTCATGAAATGCTGATGGCACTGCCAGACTGCCCAGGTGAACTGCAAGGCAGTGCTGCCTCCTCTCCAGGGTCTAGGGTCACACTGTTAGGGTAAAGGCTCTTCTATTTCCTGTAAGGCTGAAATACATATCCGGAGAGTTTTCGTGGCAGAAATCTCTATGTTTGAAAGTTATTTGTCTCATATCAAAGATGGAGGAAACTGCCCTTTTGGAAAAAGTGCTACACAAGGTACCTGAAGCAGTGAGGTACAATTACTAAAGTACAATTTGATCTTGCTTCCTTGAAGGGAAACAAGGCAATTACAACGCAATAGCAAAAAGTGAAAAATAGGGGAAAATGCCTTTAACTGTGGTTCTTTTTAGTTTGTCTCACAACCATTTGATGAAGCAGTAGAACAGATGGCCTTCTGAACTTCTCCAAAATATGTTGTCTGTGTTCAATTGAAGCTATTTATGAAGCTATTACTGATAGCTTCCATTGTAGCTACAGTTACAGGAATGCAGGATGCAGCCTTAGCCAGGCTAGGGCTGGTAACTTTTAGTTACAAGGCCAAGGAGAGGAAAAAGAGAAACAACAGAGGATGAGACAGGATAATTACAAGGAAAATTGTACAAGTGAATGTTTTTACAGCAGAAACATGAATCTCACACGCCAGTGCTTTTCGGGGCCTAACCAAAGATATTTGAGGTGGTGATGTCCTCTGGAATCATTCTCCAAAACAGAGTTTTTGAAAGCTTAATGGCACTAAGGGGATTCCAGGGGTACTGGACATGACCGTTGAAGGCTGACATGCTAGTAGAGATGAATCTTATCTATCTACCTGGCCTTTGTAGTGCTGGTGTCACACTGGTAAATGTTCCAGGACTCATACTGGCCTAGGAATCTATACATGTTCCACTGCAAGACTCAAGTTCTTGTTCTTGCTAGACACTAAAGCTTTTCTGACACATCTGAAAAATAATTATAAATTTTAATCTTGTATGAATTTAGTTTGCATAATTATACACTGCCTACATTATATTTCACTGTATTTGTGTTTACACACATACAGATATACAAGTGCGCATACGTGTATCAGATATCGTAGTGAAAAGTTAAATTATTTTTGAGCTAGATAGTTTGGAAAATGAAAATTAAAACAGCCCAAATAAATTACTTGAAGAAATATTCAAAGGCTGACGAGGACAAGACTAAACAGTAATAACAGCAATCTTTGGAATGATGGGTGAAGACCTCCATCTTGATTAAAAGTAAAAAGAATAGAAGCAATATTTTAATATTTGCCTCATTTTAAAAAATGTCTAATCAGCTTTTTAATACCTGAAGAAGTTCAGATTGCCTTAAAAGGTTACAGGTTACTAAAAATAGGAGATCATAACGTCTATTGCAAACTAAATGCAAACTTCTGTGTATTGTACATAACTAAATTATTTAATCTAGCTGTAAAAATCAGATATTCCTCTAATCAAAAGACAATGAAATAAGTTTAGAGGAGCAACAAGAGCAACAAATCAAAAGCCAGACATGCTGGGTTTTTTCACGTTTTAAATGTTCATTTAGTGACTTCTTGATGAGTCTACATAGTGACTCTGTACTGAGATCTTTAAGACTTCTGTACTTGTTTCAAGAATATCNACTAAGGTTTCATTATAAGGAGGTTAAAAATTCATGCAAGTTGTTTCTAGATTTTGCTGTTCAACATACTAAAATAGTATATCTTGTTCTGAGCTGTTGTGGAATAGAAACTATCTTTCAAAGTGATTTTTTTTTTCTTTTGTAAAAAATTTGCTCTGCAGTTCTGGTTAAAAAAAAAA